>JABUQX010057888.1:0-16214 GCA_015478945.1 Trachelipus rathkii
ATACCACGCCCCCCCCCCGAAGCACCACTTAAGCCCAACCGAGCGGCAGCGAGCGAAACGCCGCACCCCAGTGTGGCGTGAAGGACGCAGAGGCCACACGAACCGCAGCGCGAGCCGCCGGGGTGGGCCCCGACCGTCCAGAGCGACCAGGAGCCCCGCAGCAAAAGCAACGACCGTGACACCGCGGACGACCCCAGGAGACGGCCGTACGAACACCCACAAAAGGGACAGACAGCGCCGCGCGCGGAACGCGAGCCCCGTGGGGCGCAGCCGGGAAGGGCACGGGCGGGAGGACCAGCGCCGGGTCGGGGAGGCGCCCACGAATCAGAAGGCAGCCCACGGACAACCAAGAGCCCCGAGACAAGAACAACCGCGGTGACGGGGGACCCCCCGCGAAAGAGCGAAGCGCGACCGCCAAGCGTTATACGGCACAGACGCAATGTCACAAGGAACGCACTGGGGCGCGGGCAGTCGCGGGACCAGAGAGCCACCCCACGAGGCACCGGCGCCTACCAGCCACGCCGAGACGAGCGGACACGCCCGCGGCGGGAAAAGAACAACGGCGCGGAGCAAGGCCGGCGCGGGAAGCAGCGACTAAGCGACGGTGAAGGAAGCCCAAGGAGCGCGGGCAACGGGGCGTGCAAAACAAGCCCGGCGCCTGGACGCGGCCGACCCCAGGACCGCACGGCAAGCGGCGGACCCATGGGGCCCCGCGGGACGCAAGCGCGGCAGCCCGCGGCAAACACCGGGCGCGTACTCCGGTAATTACTTGTACTAAGAAAGTGTGTTATACGTAGTACTCCTAAAAACTATATACTAACTAATAATGTGTAGCAGGCTATACGTATATTACTCATTATCAGAGAAAATTCCCCGAATATGCACCTCTCCTCGCCATTACCGCGCCTCACTGTTTAGTGCGGGGAGATTGGAAGAAACATCATATAACACCATTTTTTATAGACTCTCTCTCTCTCCAATTATATAAGCCAAAAAATTCTTTACTTTCCCCCTACCTTGTGAAATGGTAGAGAGTGTGGTGCTCTCGATGTAGAGAGTACAGAGTGGTACACTCTCAGCCTATATGATTACTCTATATACCGAGTACTCTCTCTCTATAATGATATATGGGTAGTAGGTATAGTATATATATATTAGTATCAGTACTCATATATATATATAAACATACTACGTATATATAGTATATATAATATAGATATATATAATATATAATGATATAACTAGAATATAATTGGAAAATAACTATTATTATATAATATACGTTATACTATATATATCTTTATATTTACAACTATTATTATATGAATATATATATTTATTAAATATATACTTACGAAGTTGCACGGACAAGTCTCTGGCAGGCGTTTAGACAGTAAGAGGCTCTAATCTCTATGACCTCGCATAGCTCTCGATGAGTCCTATTCAGTCTACATTTAAACAGCTTTCCATATTGTTTTAAACAATATTGTGCTGAAATAGTTACTAAAATATCTCAAGAGAAGAGGAGAGCGAGTTTTACACCTACTTGTAGTGGAGATCCTTGACATTATCGATTCCATAGATCCTTCAGGCAATTCAAAAGAATTTTTTAAGAAAGAAACGTATTTAGAGAGTTCATTTGTACTTCGCGATTTATCATGCAAACAACGATGCAGATAATTCCATTGTCCCTTGTGCTTAGATGTGTGGGTGAATCAGGCTAAGCCTTGGACCAGCAAACTTAAAGAGACATCTTGCTACGAGCACCACGGTGATCCCGAACTGTTTTCCAGATATTTTAAGTAGTGGAAAATCACAGAAAAAGTTAGGTAATGAATGTTAGAAGAGATGTACCACAAGTGGCGGCTTCTCATCGCAGCTAATTTAAGTTGCTCGAAATGGCTTCGCCAAGAAATGAAACTCCTGCGAGCTGGAGAGGATGCATCAGCTATCCCGCGCGTGCCAAATTATCGTTGAAACCATAAACCAAAATATCGAAAGGTTGCCATTTCTCTCTCAAACAATACTATTAGCCTAGAATATCTGAAATGTCATTAAAAAATAACATGAACAAGGTCACAATAAAATAGAAATCCTCTGCACCATTAAATTATGCTATTGACAATAGCTGAGATGAGTATCAGATATTACTGCCAACAATCAGCTTCTTGTGAATTCTGTAGATTTATTGACCGCGGTTAGGAAAAATATGCGTGGAGCAGCTTTTGTTTATGCAAAGAGTTGGAACACACTTAGTCCGGGCGCCCGATAATTCGCTTTCCGTCTTACTTCCTCATCTCCATAACTATGAATCTTTTCAGTGGGACGAGTGTTGTGAGGACATAGTGTACTGGATTGGTGTACCATCAATGGACGAGCGAATGGCATAAAAGGATTTATCTGCGCCAGCTTACAGGAAAATGTATCATTAGTGGAAAAAATAACTCACTGCTTTGCCACAGAGAAGCCTAGTAGGCAAAAAATTGTCAGTGAAGCAGTTCGGCATGACGTTATAAATTCAGGTTGAAGATGTAACTTAGCATTAGAATCGGCGACCTGAGGTGAGAGACTAGTTTTTGAAGCAAAACTAGTCTCATCGTAAATGCATCTGCAACCAATATATCTCCATTGATGATCTCGTGGGTAGGAATACTGAACCGCGTTCTTACACTCAAAAGAAGAACTAAAAGTCTTTTTTGAGAAAAGAGAAAACAATGATGCATTTTTCCTAGGTGCCTGGAAAAATGATGAGTGGTGTACAGCTGTCATATTTGTCAGAATATTTAGTAAACTAAGGCTATTAATACCATTCAATTACAGGGATGACGAGAAACGAAAACAGTTCTATCACCAATAGAAATGAACAGGTTTTCCATTGAGGAAGGATGACTTCTTGGACGGTCTGGCACTTGACGAAACAGTTGATTTTTCAAATTTTCCATCCACTGCTTTAGAATTCGGAAATGTCAGCATGGCAAGAGCAAAAGCTAAAAGACTCCATTCAGTTGATATTTATCAAAAATTGGCAAGATGCAGTAGGGTAGTACTTTCATTCTCTTTGACGATTAGATTAAAGATTCTGGTGGATTGTTTCACATTTCACAAGGCAGATTGTACTGAAGAACTAGATTTCACAGCAACTGAAAGAGACGAATTTTATGATCTCTGCGCTCTGAATTCTTAATGAAAATTAAAACTTGAGATTATGATATCAGCGGCTGTAATTGTTTGGGCTTAGCGCACAAAGAGGGAGTATCTAACCTAGTAGACAAAGCACAAGTTTCCTTTTGCCATTTCAATCATACTTTTGTGAACAAGCTTCTCTTCTGCAATGCGGGCACAATCAAGCAAAACAGGAATAGACTTGTTGAATCTCAGGAAATATGCCTGTTGCGTTATCAACCATCAGAACCCTAAACATACAATACTTTGTGCCTCCAAGCATCAAGCACAATATATTCACATTAAATCGCGATCACTAAAACCGAAAGCTCAGCTTTCAAATTTTAACTAGGTTATGTTTGATAGATATTTTAAATATTAAAAGTCTATTATATATCTATTATTATTATTCATTGATAATTATTGATATTAATTATTATTATATTAGTACTTAATATTATATTATTATTATTAATTATATATTATTATTATTATATTTAATTATTATTACTTATTAATATAAGTTCCAAAATTCCAAAGACCTAAAATAGAGGTTGCCAGAAGTGAATTACAAAGGTTGGGAATCACTGAAGTATATTGCTAAAAAAAACGGTTATTGTCAAGCGTTTTGATTTTATTTATTTTGTATTGGCAAAAAGTTCTTTTACCTTATTCTACCAGTATTGTGATTGATTTCAGTTATTTTCCACTATTTAAAATTACGAATTTCATATTAATTTAATTGTCACCAAACGCATAGGCAATGGGGTTATGATCTGGGTTATATAGATGAACAGACCGGTAATAAAGTTATATATATAAAATAAATATATATATACTATATATATATTATATATATATATATACTAATATATATACTATATATAAATATATAATATATAATTATATATATATTAATATAATATATATTATAATATATTATATATATTAGGTTTTATGTTTACTATTTATTTATTTAATTTATTTTCACTAAGATCGGTATTGAAATAATGTTATCTTATTAATTTTCATTGGTAAAACAATTTCTTTTTAAAAGTGCCAAATATGAAATAATATGACTCCAAATTTTAATATTATATACATTTTGTGTGGACGCAATTAAGTCAATTCTAGCGAAACTTGGCAATTTTCGCAGATTTTCATGAAATTTTTAGAATGATATGTAAAATTGGACAAAGAAAAATTAGAGAAAGAAATCGCTAAAAAAAAGTTTAGAGAAAAATGACGCATGAAATATGTTTGAAGTTCCCAAATTTTATATTTTAAATCCATTTCTGCCAATGCTTTTTTTTTTTTTTTTTTTTTTTTTTTTTTTTAGCAATATTTGTATTGTAATTTTCTAGACACTCACGGGTCTGGGACTTAACGGGAGAAGGTTGAGCACCCCGAGATAGATAAATGTTCCGCATGCAACTTGGAAATAATTAGGATAAATCCCCAACCATTCAGGTCATTCATTAAGACTACTAAAAATTTAAAAAAAAAAAATCACAAAAGTAGATACAACACACACCTACATATGACTACACACACACACACACATCACCACAAACATAGCTAGATAATTATAGAATATAAATAGTAATATAAAGTAATAATAATAAGGTATATAGTATAGTATATAGTAGTAATAATAAAATATATAATATATAATATAGTATATATAAAATATATAGAATAGTAATATAGTTATAGATTATATAATATGTAATAGAAGAATAGGAGTAATAAGTAATACATATAGTAGATAATAATAACATAGGCAGGAGTACCTATATACATATCCGCCTAACGATCTACTAGTACGGGTCAGAGTATGATACCATACTCCTAAGGACCTTAACCTAGGACGTTAGCCCGTAGGTAGTAGCAAGCCGCTATGGTAGGTAGTAGGGTATTAAGGGATATTACTAGGAAAAATGAGGGAATTAGATGTATACAGGATATTAGATTATTACTCGCGCGTAAGACGAGAGAAGGAGACTCATTTGGTGTAGGTGTGGTTAGGGGGGGATGATAAGTTTGATAGTAGTAAACCTATGGTGACCTGTAGCTCACGATTAGTATAGATATTTTTAATTAAAAGCTCGTCATGGTGATTTACTTCATAGTCAATAAGTGTCAATTGTGTTCGCTCGTATCCTTAGTAGCGTTCAGGGATTAATCGATTTGTCGCAATGCATAGCGTTGTTAGTACTTATTCAATCGTGTATACGCTAAGGTCATAGCTGTCTAGTGGCTGTGACGTTTATAAGATTTTTTCGTCGGAATACACAAGTTTTAATACCTTGATACGATAGGGTCTCATTTAACGGGACGGTATTACAGCAAAAGATACACCACAATAATGAACTACATTAAATATGTCGAAATAAAACAAAGCCACATGAACTTTTCTAAGAGCATATTACTTATTTGACTTAAATCCAGGCAAAGTATTTATTAGTATATTAACAGATAGAAATTATTAAGCTAGTGTAATAATAAATATCTATATTTGATGTAAAATATATAATAAATATAATATAAGTGATAAATGTCAAATCTAAGCGATAAATGATAATCATAAGTGATAAACGTTAAATATTAATAAGATAATAAAATATATCTAATATAATTGTTATAAATAATATATGTACGGATTTTTATAAATATAATATATATGATAATATATCGTAAGAGATATAAGTTTAAAAAGGAATATCCTAGTTATAGGGTATTGATTAAACTGGCTACGACAGCAAATAGATTATAACAAGAGATTGACTTAATAAGAATAGAATTTACATATTTATATAAATATATATAATATATAAAAAGATATGTAATAATATAGAGTATCCTAATATAGTCATACTTATATTAACGTATAATTATTATATATAATTATATAGATATAAAGATGGAATGATATATATATGATAGTAATAGATAGATATATATATTAACTATACATACTAAGATATAGATAAATAAATATATATTATATATATATAAGTATGTAAAGATTCAACGTTGGTCGCATATTAGAATGAGCATACAATGAGTTATAATCAGGGTGTGTTTTGCTATATTGATAAATAAACAAAAATGTATCAAGCTATCACAATTATCACAATACGACAATAATATAGGTCGAGTCAACCGAATAGGAATTTAATCCCCTACGAAAAATAAGTAAAGAGTTAAGGAGAAGATTAAATAAATACATTTACACCTATAAATATGACACTTACAATCCAACAAACTTATGCTTATATATATAAATAACTAGGACACTAAAAGAAATAGTAAAATAGAGATCTAAGCAACTAATCTCTTTATAAATATGAACTAATCGTAATAATAGTCATAACTATAAAATAATAAAATATATATAATATTATTTTATTATAATATATTATATAAGTTATAATAATAGTATATGACCATTTATAATGTGGTTGATCCCCTGTTAATTTGGTATACTTTACTAGTAGAGTACATACAATGTTGAGAATAGCTGTTAGGTGTATGTTAGGTTAGGTAATTAGGTTAGGTGTTAGTTGAGGTTAGAGTTACCCAAAAGATTTAATTATTTACCCTAAATTATTAAAATAACGAACATTAATTATTTATTGATTTTCCTTCCTGGAGTCAACCACTTATAAACTAGCCTTATATATATATTATACTCAAGTTATATATATATATTATATAATATACAGTAATATATATACCGATATATTATAATAGATATATACTAAATATAATAATACTTATATACTAATATAAGTATACTATAAATATATATAATACAGAATATTATAATAAGATACTTATAGATGGGTTGTGGGGAGTAATAATTTACTCTTCCGATGGTATATGGTTTTTTTTAGCTTTTCATTTTTTTTATTAACTTTCAAAGCAAATTATTCTTTTATATGTATATATATTCTACTATACTATATCTTATCTTTATTACCTATATATAGATATAAGTAAACTACTATCAACTATATATATAATATCTATATATATTAATATATACTATCATATACTCTGCCTATGTTTCACTCCATATATATCTATATATATATTAACCTTTATCTTACTCTACCCTTTGATCTAGATAAGGTAAAAATTTGATGAAACTTTAAAAGTATAAAATTTCAATTTTTTCGTAAATTTATCAAGAAACCCCGTTCATACCTGTAGAGATTACTCCGCAGAGATAAAAATGATAAAAAGGAATATAGATAAAAAAATTATTAAGCATCAACATTTTCATTTTATGGAGGAGCTTCAATAGTGTATATAAGCAGCTCTTTCTGTTAATATAGATCATTCTCGCTTTTGCAGTGACTTGCCACAGGCTCTCCTTTGAATAGAAAATTAAGAATTGTTATTAATGTATATTTTTGAGGATGGAAAATTGTCCTAACTGTGAATGCCCTTTGAATTTCGCGGTCATTAAAATGAATATGGTGAGTGCAATTTTTATATATATAATATTATATATATAATATTATATATATATTTTATATATATTATACTATATATATATTTATATATATATATATTATATATATATATATATATATATATATATATATATAGTATATTATATATTATATATATATATATATATATATATATATATATATATTATAATATATATATATATATATTATATTATATAGTATATATATATATATTTATTATATATAATATATATATATATATATATATATATTTTATTTATATATATAATATATATATATATAATTAGAATTATGTTCCCTCCCCTTATCAGCCTTGTTTTTTTTTTTATGTTTAGAGACTCGTCAGTTTTTTGATTTTTTTTTTTGTTTTTTTTTAACATACTTGCTAGTATATGATACTAACAATGAATTTTAGTGGTGATGGACATGATTAAGTTAGAAAATTTTTTAATATATTATTTTAAAATCAGCATTTATTCATTAAAATTTTTTAAAAATGAAATATTCGAAAAGTACCGAACTTTAAGAAAACCTATTGCATTATTTGGAAATCAGGTATAAAGGCTTATTATAAAATGTAAAAAAAAAAAAAAAAAAAAAAAAAAAAAAAAAAAAAAATTCATAAATGAAATATCTCGAAAAGTTTAGACATTAAAGAAAACCAATTACATTTGATCAGCAGTGTTAAGTTTTTACATAAATGTAAAAAAAAAATAAATAAAAAAATAAATAAAAAATAAATAAAAAAAAAATTGGGGGCTCGAGCAGAAGGGGGACAGAAGGGGGGACGTTTTCATACCCCGCTTAGGGGAGGGGCGGAGGAACCCCGCGAACCAAATACCATGAGAGGGGGTTCGGGAGAACCCTCCCGGAGGGGAAATTAGTATTTTACCCTGTCGTTCCCGAAGGCGAAGACCCGACTCCTGCATCTTGCGGCTTTACCTTGGGTATTCTTTAGTTAAAAAAAAAAAAAAAAATTTTAAAAACTGACGGAGTTGTAAACGTAACTGGTCTATTATGATTCATCATGTCCGTCACCCCTTTAATTGACTGTTAGGATCATATACTAGAATATGTAAAAAAAAAAAAAAAATCAAAAACTGACGGAGTCTAAGAACATAAGTTATATAATATATATATAATAGTTATTAGTTTATATAATTATCTATTATTATATATATATATTATTATATAGTATATATATATCTATATTTAATATATTATTGTGGGGATTAGGTGACTCCGTCCAGTAGCTGGCTAATGAAACAGACTCACAAAATTAATATTATTCGCTACTTCCAACAAATTCTGGCGCGTACCACTTTCGCTGATTAGTTTGGAAGAGCCAATGATAGTGGAATATAAAATTTGTATATTATATATATATAAAAAATACTCTCTCTCTCGTGGTGGACGCAGAGTATTAATATATATATATACATGAATGAAAAATATTATAGTGAATTCCATAATTTACTGCTTATCGTAAGACCGAATGCCCATAATAGAACCGAGTTTTTTATCTTCATGGATTAAATTTGGAGACGAAAAAGTTTATCCTGTATTAATTTAATTGAAATTTATTCCAATATATTTTTATTGAAATTTCTAATTTCAACTATAAGTATTGTTCGTTGTTTGCAAATACTTTATTGGTTTATTCACTAGTTTATTCTTTCTAAAGTTCGAATTATGTGTAACACGTTATGGAACAAGATGTAGTTATTAATTTTTATATCTTGGAAGTGGACGAGATGAAAAAAACTCCTAGTCAATTTTCGAAGATAAGAGTAATAACACATAATTTGTTATGAATAATGATAACAGTTTATGAGACCTAACCTATGTTAGAGAAAGCATGAATAATAATAATATAATAATAAGTAATATATAATAATCAATAATAATATAATAATAATATAATATATAATATAATAATAATAATAATAATAATAGAAAGCAGTATACTAGTTACACTAAAATAAATAATATAATAATAATAATAATAATAATATAATAATAATAATAATAATAATAATAATAAATAATTAATATAATAATATAATATAATATATAATATGAATAATAATAATTATTATTATGTATTAACATTTTACCAACAATAATTATTATTTGTAGGAATGTTCAATCTCTAGATGCAAAGCATTCTAGAAGATAGCCAGTTTTCCAATGTAATAACTTTTATTTTAGGTTGTTTCTTTGTTTTGTTTAGAAAACAGAGAAAAAAAAAGAAACGTATTAAGCAAATGTTAAAATTCTTGGAACTAATTATTATTAAAGACAGGGGTTGAAGGCCTCTGTTGGGGGGGTTTAATATTTGCTCACCCAAAATCGGGAACCTAAGGTTACAATCATAGTTTAATATTTTCTGATTCAGGAAAGTCAAAGGCATAAATGTTTCAGGTGGCCAGACGTTAAATTGTATCGTGTGTCTAAATTCGAACTTCGAATTTTGTTATTTTGTGAGAAATAGGTGAGCTAAAATTGTATATATATATACATACGGTATATACATATTAAAATTATGAAAATTATAAAAATTATAATTTAAGCTTTAAATATTTAATTTGCATGTTGACCTAAACACAATCGAAAATTTGTAATTCCGATTTTTCACATTTATGAGGCAAATTCTGAGGCCACGCGACCAACTATCAAAGCGACTTTTTATTATTTTTAAACAAATATTTATAATTTTATAAATATATTTTTATAAATATATATATGAAGAGTAATTTTCATTTACAATATTTAAAGGGAGGATGTTACAATAACATTTTTGTGACAAGAATCGATTCTGTAACGACTCTTGAAAAATCCAATTTCATGTATGAAATATTGAAAATTATTTAAATTTTGATTTTTAATAATTATTTTCAACTTTTTATTTTCTACGTTTTTTACGATCTACATTTAAGTTTTAATATCAATAAAAAATGGTTCTCATTTTTTCATTGACGAAGCAGTAATTTATAACCTACTAAGTGAAATTTCCGACAATAGCGAGATTTTTTCTTTATGAAAAAAATGTCGCAATGAATGTTGTTCCTTTATTGTCACGTTTTTTGATTCTAATTTTACTATTTTATTTTTCTAGGATTACATTTTAAAAATCTTAATTTGAAATTCATAACTTAGTCTGGAAACCGAATTTTTCAAAATCTTTATTTATCCAATTTTCCCCTTTTTTTTGCGTTTTTGCTTACTTTGTGAATGTGAAATTAGTTTTTTTTATCAGTTAAACATAACAATAATAGTATACATACGTTGTAAGAGTGTTGTAAATATCATACATTTTAAGGCCTTTTTCACCAAGAAGAGAGGAGAATAAAAGTAGATAAAAACCTGGGGAAGATTTTCACTACAAATAACTGGACCTAGAATTTAACACGAAATGAAAAGGTTTGTTTTGGAATTAGGTGTGTCTTGCGCAGATATGTGGTTGTTTGGTAATGGAAAACCAATTACCACATAACGTAGGCGATAACAGATCAATTCAAACTTGACGGACTGTTTATAGAGAATACCACAAGATTATATAGTAACTCGTGGGCCCACGATCAATTTGTATGGTTCTTAATAGAACAACAAGGAGAGGCTGAGTTAATATTGAAATTATGGTTACTTATAAAAATGACGTGAAAGAATCAAAACTTTGCCTTTTTTTATTAAACTAACAATCATGAAATAGGATAGAAGGGGGGTGAATAGCATTAGTTGGGTCCTATCAGTTTGTCAGGAAGCTTTATGAATACATAGCTATACAAATTCTAGATACTGTTTACGGAAGGAAAATTTCAATGTTCTGCTGTTGATTTATAAAAAAAAGTATCAAACGCCGATAAACCATCGGAAGACGCCTCCAAAAAACGGCGCTGAACCTCTAAAATTGAAAGGGGGAAATCATTGAGAGCAAGCTTTATCAAAAATATTAACTATGTAACTTGCATTATAAGTGATTCGTAGACTTTATGATTGGTAATACATAAGGGTTGGGACGGAATCCTTGTTCGACAGTGCGTAAATTAAAGAATATGTGCTCATCAGCTAGCTCGTCGTATTTATATCCACGGAAAAAATGGCGAGCGGTTGGAGATTAGAATTATTAAATAAACCCTCAATTTTATTATTAACGTTTAATATAAATTTATTTATCAAAGATGCAAATTAAAACTATATAATAAATAAATACTTGTTGAACAGAAACTAATATGATTTAATGTAAACATTCATTAGAAGTTTACAACAGAAACTTTTGGCAACAATCACATGTTGTTAACTAGATACGTTTATTCTCAAAGGCCTATATAATAATGTGTAATTTTTTTTTGAAAACTGGTACTTAACTTTTCCACTAACTATCAGATTCCTGTATGTTTTTTGATTAATTTGATGATAAATTTTTATTTTCTAGACGATTCGTAAGCTAAAAATATATTGGAGGGGTTATAGAGTTGAAGGTACTCGAGTCAAAACTTGCCTTTCGAAAGGAGGTCAATGACACTTATGTAAATGAAAGACTAGAGTGTCCAGACCAACTTGAAATATCAACCACCTTCGATATCCCTGGAACACCTGGGCAACGAAGATGAAGAAGGAACACCTTCATATTATGATAATTTCAAAATTGATGGCCTATTTTTGTAGACGGGCTATTATGTTTATAATTACGAAACTACAACTTTAATCAATATAAAAGTTTATCAAAATGTAGATCTATATCTTGAGTATAACTTGAGAAAGTTTGAAGCTTCAAAACATTGTCAAAGGGAGTTTATGGTAAACGGTTTTTTTTTCTCGGTTTCATTTTTCAATTGTGGAAGGCAAGAGGTTATTTAATATATAATATCCTTATATATTATATATATATATATTATATTATTTATATAGTATATATATTATATATATATTATATATATATATATATATATTTTAATCATATATTATATATATATTATATATATATAATATATATATTTATTATATATATATTGAAATACCATAAATTACTTGGTTGTAAATTGGTAATAATTGTTTTATGACCATGATAAGAAGATCCGTTGAGATTTTTACAAAAAATGAATGGGGGGGGGCTCCGCCTAACCCATTTTA
Source organism: Trachelipus rathkii (assembly GCA_015478945.1). Classification (NCBI taxonomy): domain Eukaryota; kingdom Metazoa; phylum Arthropoda; class Malacostraca; order Isopoda; family Trachelipodidae; genus Trachelipus; species Trachelipus rathkii. Next base: position 12,801 of record JABUQX010057888.1, read on the forward strand.
GGGTTACAGGTACCTAAGGGGTCCAAACTTGGGAATTTTATATTTATTTTTAAATGAATTATATTGTGAATTCAAGGGCGTAGCCATTATAAGGGATATTTACTCCTTTTAGCCTTTTAATCATAGTAGGTATGAAATTGAAATTTTTCTCGGTGCAAAATTGGGATCTCAAGAACAAGTTTTTATTAAATAATTTTTAATTTTCCATATATAATGATTATTAAGATTATTATAGTATATTATTTTACTATAATTAATAAAAATAAGATGGTCAATGCAATCAGACTCTCTTAAACCGCAATTTGTGGACTAACACTCGCGAATCATCATTTGCACCATTTTTTATATAATACTGGCCACAAAGTGGCCAGATGGAGTAAATATAAAAATTTACGACATTAAATTCCACACCCAAAGGAAACCACAACAGAAAAAAATATAGTTTGTTTTCGTAAGTTTTTGTAAATGAAAATATAGTAAATAAGTATACTCTTTATTCGCCAGTGAACCACGTCCGAGGAGGAGGATGAAAGCTAAAAAAAATGACCCATACGCAGTGACAAAATATGACTCTCAAGTCTTGCACACTCGAATCTCAGAAGACAACCTTCTAAAAACTTAACAAGGGAAGGTGTGTTTACATTGTAAACGGGGGGGTTAAGTCTCAGACGTTAACCATGCTCCCACTCCACCAGCAACATTTGGTCAAGGACTTATGATAGTACCTACCACGGACGCCCCCTTCCCAGAGGGACTCCATTCCAGGACCGCTGCTTTTTAATTTTAATTTTTATTGAAGGCTTTCCTTCAATTTTTTCCTACATCAAAAGGTTTTGCCTGTTTTACCTTTGTTCCTAACAATTTTCGGTTTGTATTATGAGATGAACATGCAAGGCTTTCGAAATCATACCCTAAAACGTTGTTGGGATAATTAATAACCCATTCAAGGGAACGAACGGATTAACTTTTGCAATAAAGAAGTATAAGTAAGTAAAATTTAATAGATTATTTTTAATGTTCAATAGTAAAAGAAATTATATGATAAGTTTTTAATGTTGTCTACATGGACAATAATGTTGACGCCGAAGTTTAATTCAATGAATATAACTTTTGACCGACGTTTAGCCAGGTTGTTGCCTGACAATGGTTCCTTTGAGGAGGAAGTTCAATGACGTAAATGACTCTTCTTTCGTGAAGAATCATAAATATTAAAAAATAATTAAAAGGGGGAGGTACAAATGAACGATTACACGAGTAAGTTTGCCCTTCATTGGGCAGAGAAACCGAAAGTACATTGACATCTGTAAAAGGAAATGCTATGCTCGCTATTTCCAATATATGAATTTTTAAATTTTAATTTGTTAATTTTGATATTATAACTTCACAACAATTTGTGAGGAGTGAAGTTTTAAAAAAGAAATTCCAAATAGAGATTACTATAAAACTTCCTTATATGGGAAGAGGAATTTCAAAGTGAGAGTTCTCACAAGTCTCAAAGTAGAGACAATATAAATTGTTTAATATAATAAATTTTTTAAATTGTAAATAAATTTTTAAAGAGGGGGGGGGAACACCTCCCATATCCCCAAGTCTCAGTTGAGACAATATAAATTGTTCAAAATTAATTTTATGATAAGTGATTGTTTCAACAACCTCCGTAGAGGCAATAGAAGGGGTGGGGGGAACACCTCCCCTATCCCCAAGTCTCAGTTGAGACAATAAGAGAATTGAACTATTTTTTAAAACAAATATGTAATGGTGCGCATTATTTACAGCTCCCCCCCCCCTCGGCACCTACGAGAGAGGGGAAGAATGGAACTTAAAAACTAAATATTTGATTAAATTGGACATCTGTCCTATAAGAAGATATAATAGTGGTCTAAAAAGCACCACTAAAACAAAAGGGTATGTTTTACCCTAAATAATTTTTTTTTAATAAGTTGGGAGTTCCCAAAGTCTCAGCCGAGACAATAAATTTTTCAAAAAAGAATCTTAAAACTAACTTAAACCTAACTTAAACTAAGGAGGGGGTGCAGAAACCCCAGAGCAAACAAAAAGAACAAAAAGATACAAAAAAAATCTGCTATATACAAAAAATATAAGAAGGTACTTTTGCCACAGTACCAGTTTGACAAAATGCTATGAGGGGGGGGGGGTAGAAATAGAATTCTGATTAAGTGGCTTCAAACCTATCCGCCCTATTGTTTTCAAATTTGTTAAGGTCCGTTCACAAAGTTCCCGGACAAGGGTGGTTTTTTGTAAGTCAAGTTTTGACTTACTTTGTGGTAAAAAGGTGTTAGTAGAGGAGGAGGGAACACACCCCATAATTATAAGGTCCTCCTGTTCCTCAGAGGGGCATAACTCTTCATTCAAAGAGCTATGTTTAAGGTGGTTAGATGAGAGAAAATCAGAGTTACTCATAATTACTCTCTCACCTGTAGTGGTAATATAAAGGTGGGGGTGATCATTATTCAAATGAGACACCTTACCATCCCTTTTGTGGAACGACTTCCCTTTGGTAGAAGTCAATGGGTTTTTATTGTGGTATAATTTCTTTCCTCTAAAAGAAAAATGAGTAGAGTTCTTTTTTGAATCAAAAGAACATGGTAGTGAGTACTTCTCTTTGTTAAGAGAAGAATGGCAAATTTTATAATCGAGTTTTGAAGTCTTTATCTCTGGTAGAGGATGAAGACAAATTGTATTTTGACTAAAATGACAGTAGTCAGTTTTAGTCTTGAGAGGTACAATTTCTTTGTTGGAAAATGTGACCATTTTTGATGAGTTTATCAAACAATTTTTGTTACCAATTTTGATTTTAATATTTGTAATATTTTTTATATATGATATGAGTTGCTCTTTACAAGAACCAACTGCAAAAGTTTCACTCATAGCTATGAGTGATTTCAAATTTTTTATTAAATTGATTCCCACAAATTGAAATAAATTTTCTCCCTCACTTGTTTGTGAGTAAGAGAAAAAGGAACCATCCTTCATTAATATTTTATAATTATTTTTATTAGTATCCATATCAATATTTTTATAAGAATTACATTTTCCTTGCTCTGGAAAAGTAATTAAGGACTTCTCACACTCTGTGGGGAGGAAGCCAATTCAAAAGAAGGTACCTTCTTACTATACTGTGATAGATAAGAAGGATTTTTAAAGTTGAAGGAAGGTCCAAAATGGTTTTCCCACTTCTCTGTGAGAAGGGGAAGGTGAGAACAATTTAAGTCAAAAGATGAAATAGTTTTAGTGCCTTCTAAGAGGACACCATTGTTAGTACAATTTTTAATCGATAATTGTTTCTGGCGATGTATTTTAAATATTTAATTGGTTTTTCACTTGTTTGATATTATTTTATTTTATTTGAACTAAAATTTTGTGATGATGTAATTTCAATATTATTATTTTCTA
>JABUQX010057889.1:0-35000 GCA_015478945.1 Trachelipus rathkii
GGGTTGATATATGCTTGGTCTTTTATTAACCGCATGAAAGGATTCTATTCTGTAGGCAGATCTCATGTTTTCGTAGAGCTTCATCTGCTTTCTCAGAGTGCAATTTTGAATTATCTTCGCTCCTTGATGACTGTCTTTTTACGATGAGGTTCCCTGGTGTGTTTCCTTTGAAGGTGAATGAGATGTCATGCAATTTGCATGATATCAGTCTAAAATATTCAATCTTTTCATAGGTTTTTTGTGAAAGCCACGAATCCGTCCTATCAGTGTTGTTTGAGGGGGATTGCAGAAATAGGCGGCTTCCACTTTCTGTTCTTTTTTTTTTTTTTTTTTTTTTTTTTTTTTTTTTTTTTTTTTTTTTTTTTTTGTCCGCGAGCAAGCTCTGGTTATGCTATTTATTTCTAGAAGTGGTTCACCGTCGGAGATGCATTCTTGTGGGGTTTCAGCTTGTTAGGAATTCTTATTATTTACTTATTTTTAATTTATTTTTAACAGTTGTAACGCCGCTCACAGGCGAACCTATTCAAGGAGTGGGATGTTGAACGCATTAAGAATCATCTAACGGCAAATTACGCGGAATGAGAGACGCAGGCTTAAGTGAGGGAAATTAATTGGTAAGGAACATGATATGGCGAGAATTCACGAACAGAGTGGAGGAAAGAAGAAGCACGCGCGAAAGTCGGAGTTTAAATTCAACAAAACTTGTGGCCGAACGCCCTTGTGCTAACGAGGGCGTCGTAAGGTGGTGGTACGGCGAGTGATAGTTCAAGCACTTTGCCTTTCAGTATCCTATAGAAACGGGATAGCACAAATTCAGCCGCAAATATAAAGGATCAAGTAGAAATAGAAAGTAAGACAGTTTTATAAGTTTATGGCATTTGATGGACCTATCAAAGGCCGGGTGAAAGAGCGCCCCCACGATATGAGAGCGTACTCCCATACAAGGGGGATGAGCCCTTGTAATAGGTGGAAGTAATGAGAAGAGAAAAAGTCTCGCACTCTAACAGAACTCCCAGTTTCTCCGCCCTAGCAACCCCTGTGATTTGAGGTTTTCAAACCATTTTTTTGTTTATGTTTAGGTCAGGATGATTTAAATTGTCAACAGGAGGAGACGAGACCGTGAAGAGATAGAACAATTTAAGTGTCTTAAGAGAGAGGATTGTAGAGTTGGGGTTTTTAAAGAAGTAAATTTTCAAAGCTTGATAAGTGTAAAATTAATTTCTTCCGATCAGCTAGAATAATCGGAAAGATTAAGAGAAGGCAATTCTAGAGTAAAAGAGGGAGAAGATTGTAAGAGTTGAGAAGGGTCAAGTCATCGACCTATGAGTGGATAGAGTTAGATTTTCAGGTGAGGATCATTAATGAAAAGAGGAATAAAGTAGGAGATAAAGAAGCTGGAGGAACACTATTGACAGAGAAATAAGAAGAAGTCGCCCCATCAAACAGCCGACATTGGCCGATTTTGAAGAAGCTGAATAAGTAAGCAAAGCGAAGAAGGAAACAAAGGAGGGAGCTTGAGAGAGTGAGCGTGCATCCACGGTCAATGCTTTGGATAATGTCAGCGAACCCAAGTTCCGTAGTTCTAAGGCGGAAAAACCATAATTCTTGTTAAATAGGAACTACTGCAGTAGCTTGGGAGCACGAAAGCGTACTGGTAACGAAAGAAGGGAAAGAGATTCCAGATGGTCTAAGAAGCTGAGGAGTTGAAGAGGGTTTTCAAAGATTTAGAGAAGAATGAAAGTGAGAGTATAGGGTGATAGTTCGAAGGATCGAGAGCATATTTTTTGGATAGGTTCGGACATATGCGCGTTCCACCTGAGGGAAAGTGGCTAGTATTGAGGCATAGAATATAGTTTTTGACGGAGAGGGGGGCAGCATGGAGGCCACTCCACTCAATAGGAGAGGAATGCCATACGGGCCACCCGCCTTCTAACGTTCATAGATTTTCAGGAGCCCATGTCCGATCACATGAAATGACAGGTAAAGGATAGGCACCTGAGAGGAGAATAGGAGGAGAGGAATACAGTGTCCAGGGTTGATAGAGAAATGGAGGGCCAAGGATTGAATTGGCCTTTTCAGTTGGAGTATTAAAAACAGAATCATCAGAGCGAATAAGAGAGGAAAGGATATTTGAAGTTGTTTCGGAGACTTAAACTTATGCAAGAGATTTTTGTCAGTAGGAGAAACAGGAGGTAGCGCTTTTGTTTAATGAAAGTCGCTTTTTGCTCGTGAAGAGTTCCCTGCAACGATTTCTAGCTATTAGCTGGATGAAAATTGGCAAGAGTGATAGGAGAACGAGAAATTTTTCACCCACGATACGCATTTGTTCTAGCTGGTGGAGGGAAAGGACGATCGAACCATGGAATTTGTGAGGAGAAAAAGATTTAGTCCAAGAAGGAATGAACTGCCTCATCCATTAAATTAAGTATCCAACTTTATCGGCGAATCTGAAGTTTTAAGAGATCAAGCAGTCTTCAATATAGTTAGCGTAGAAGCAACGCAATCGGCCCGATCAAAGTGCGATCAAGTGCCCAGAAAACGCATAGGGAAGGATGGAGTGGAGAGAAAGTATTAAATTAAGTGATATAAGGTTGTGGTAGATTTTACCGATATACAGCGAGGTGGTGTATTTATAGAGAGAAGGGGTAGTGGTGAAACATAGGTCAAGAGTGTTTCAAGATCGGTTGGGGCGATGATGTGTGTAGGTTTTTAATCCAGTTGCTCCTAGATCGTTGAGAATTAAGTTTTTGTGCTGGAAATCCTAATAGAGGCTGCAGTAATTTGATAAGAAGATTAAGTCTCGTGAGAAGTAGGTAGGTAATAGTGTTTGTGATTTGATGTGATATATGATATGCATAATATATAATAATAATATAATAATTATAATAATAATAATATAATAATAATAATATAATGATGATGTAATAATAATGATAATATATATAATAATAATTCATATAATAATAATATAATAATAATAACGATAATAATATAGTAATAATATAGGTAATAATGATGATCAGTTGGTGCTTAATGTTATAATGGTAATGATAGTGATGGTGGCAGTGATGGTAAATGATATTGTAACAATGATGAAATATTGTGATGGGTGGTGGTGGAGATAATGTTAATAATAATAGTGATGGTGGTAATAGTAGTAAGAATACTGGTAACACTGATATTTCTTCTGTTTACTCTTAATATACTAGAAGTCGAACGTGTTATTTTTTGAATTTTTTTATGTTTTTATATTTATTTATATAAAGGCCCGATAGCTTCAAGTGTTTAGAGCCTCGCCAAACAACGTGAGGGTAGGTTGCACTGGTCGGGTGGGGTGAATGTGAGCTTTATTCTCCATTGGGATTGGCTCTGTCTGCTCGGACGTTCAATGAGTCACTCTCCATTGATTAGGGTCTGCTCTTGTGAGTGGACGGTGTTTATTCTGTTAAAAAAAAAAAAAAAAATGCTATGAAATCTGTTCTGTTAGGAGAAAGTAGCAGCAGAAGCATAAAAATATTGTAGTAGACAGGAAGAAAGATTTTAGCCCACAGAATCGAAGTTAGTGAGATTCGAGATTCTGAGACGTATTATAGGGAATGTTTATTTAATAGGCAATCAAAATAAAGATTAATCATACATTTTTAGTTGTAGGTAAATTAACGAGGTTGAAGATGAATTTTAAGCATCTGGGTCTCAGCAGAGATAAATTAGTTTAGAGTTAGGAGGGGTAGTATTTTCATGGATGCAGAGTTAAGTGCAGATTGATGTTGGTAACTGTCAAAAGAAAGCACGCTGTTTGCAAATCTGCTAATAGACGCCCGCAACGCAATACAAAAAAGAAAAGAGAAAAGAAACGAAAAACCAAGGAGAAATGAGGAAAATTTTATCATACCTATACTAATTTTAAAAGGATAATACCCTATCTTCACAGAGCAAATATGCTAAAAATATGAATAATCCAAGAAAGTTTAAAACATCACGCATCCACACGCTTCAGAAATTGGACAAAAAAATAGCTATTGATACAACTAAAAGTAGACATGAATCTGTATAAAATTATAATAGATGGCTTGTCAATAGGTAAATTTTACGCTAAAGCCCAAGTTGGAGAAGTAAAAATTAAGTTAAAAAGGAATCGAGAAAAAACATAATTGGTATAGTATCTATTTCGAACTAATTTTATGTCTAAAGTTTTCTCATAATTTTTCACAACAAGTAAAGGAAGATCGCACATTTTAACGATACCGATACCGTACACAAAAATGCCGAACTTGATAGATACGGATTATCCGGTAAGTCTAATATATATTATTTCTTTTCATCTACCTTTTATTTCCCAAGTGTGGGAGTAAGGTGGCTACAGTATGGAAAACAAAAGAGTAGGAAATATGAAAAATGTGATAAGAACGCCCATCCTTCAGCCTCCGTGTACCATTATTGTAAGAACCGTCGCATAGAAATCCCAAAGTTCACACGGAATGCAACGGAGTCTGCATCTATGGTAAATAATGGTATATGGTAATATATATATGTTAATTTATTATTATAGTATATAGTATATATATATATATACTATATATTAATTTATATGATACTTATATTTTTTTATATTATATATAATTATTATTATATATATATATATATATAAAATTAATATATATTATATATATATTAATTTTTACCGCTTAGTGTTTTTTGAAATTTTTTTATTTTTTTTTTTATGATTTTGTATGTTTTTAAGTTAATGCAATAATGGCTATATATTAAAATATATTTATTAGGGTTTTAATTTTTTTTTCCGTTTTTTTTTTCATATATCCTGCGAAAGGAATAAGTGTGTCAAGGACTAAAACATGATTAATTTTTATGAAGAACAGCTATTGATCTGTAATGTTGCTCGATTGTTTGGTAATCTGAATCTCATGAGGAGAGAATCAAAAGGTTCGCCTAAGCACTTCGGGTGGGAGAATTTCAAAAGCTGGTGTGATTTATTTTCTTATATAAATAAAGTTAGAAAATAGAAGTAATAATAATGGTATTAGTGAATCGCTTGTATTTTTATTATTATTATTATTATTAATTATTATTTATTATTTTATTATTATTATTTATATATTATTACTATTATTATTTAATATTATTATTTTGTTGTTGTTGTTGGTTGTTGTTGTTATATATTCATAAATACAGGTTGCAGGTTGGAAACTATTTCATATTTGCAGTCCGCAAGTCTTTTCTGTATTTTCTTATATTAGATTATATCTTATTACTATATATTTGGATTATTATTATTAGTATTTTATTATTATTTTATTATTATTATTATTATTATTGTAGTAGTGTAGTAGTAGTAGTAGTAGTAGTAGTAGTTTACTTTTTTTTTAACTGTTTCTTATTTTAAGGAGATAGGAGCATGAATGCATTGATGGTTTCTATTATTTGGAGCGCCGTCTAGTGACGGGTTTACACATAAATTTTAGAGTTTGAAATAGGTAAAAACTCAATTCTACTAGATTTTAAGTTTATGTGCGATAATTGAATTACGTTGTATATAATATATATATATATATATATTATATATATTATATTAATATATTATATTATAATATATATATTATTATTTATATTTATATAATATATATATAATATTATTATATATATATGTAAGGGGGGGCTACCCTTATATATATTGTGTACATTTGGGAATCGGTAAAATGGTCGGTTTTGTGCACTAAAAAGATATTCATGTAATTAGGAATTGTAATGTAACGGTATCGTGGCCGCGATATTTATAACTAAGTTTGAATATTTGGAAAGACGTAGTGGGTCCCCTGTAAGTTTAATTTAAAACTGGGAGAGTCTTAAAGAAATGGGGCGGAGAGGATTATGTATTAAAGAGCTTGTGTGGTGTGAAGAAGGGAGTAAATGAGAGGATATATGATCGGTTGAGATGGTTTGGGTCATGTGGAAAGGATGGATGATGTCGGTTGGTTAAGTAGATACATCGTGGTGGTGTGTGGGATGACGACTGGGAGTCGAAGTAAAAGTGGTTGTTCAGTACAGGATGCCTGTGGGGAATGGAGTTTGGCCAGAGGCGAGAGAGAAGCGGTGCATAAATTAGGGGGTGAATGGGGGTTTTGTGAGGGGGTATGCTTGGTGGCACTGGGCGAATGACCATAATGGAGATCATAAATGATGGCGTCGCGGTCCGTGAAGCTCTAGGGTGGTTTTTTGACTGGGCGACAGTTCTTTCTAAAAGGTATAAAGAGGGCGGTAAGGCTGGATTCTGTCGATTGCGTCATAGTCTTTACACTTTTCTGGGTTTCCGGTGCATGTTACGGCCTTACCCAGTTTGGGGAGAGAAGGTGGGTGTTTGGACCGATATATATTATTATAATATATTTATATATTTATATATTATATATATATATATTTATTTATATATATATATATATTATATATATATATATATATTATTATATATATATATATACTTATACTATATATATATGGCTAATTTAAAAAAAAAGTCGCTTGGGTCGAGTCGTTGCGTATTGACTGCGTTAGTAGGTTATAAATATATATATATATATGATATATTATATATCTAATTATATATATATTTATATTATATAATATTTATTATATAATATATATAATATATATTATATATTATATATATATCTTTATATATTATAATACTATATATGGGCGGCTGAGCGGTTTTGTGGAAGAGGGGACGGGACCCGTCGTCCTTATAGGCGATTAGCGGCCGACTCCTTCATCTTTGCGATTTCCTCAGGGTTTCCTTTAGTTTATAGGTAAAAACTTATTTGCGGCAAATTTTAATTTTATAAATTTTTTTTTTTTAATAAAGAGAACGAGGGGCATCGGAAAGATGGAAGGAGTACTTACTATATATATATAATATATTATATATATATTATTTATATATATATATATTATATATATATATTATATTATTATATTATATTATTTATATATATATATATATTTATATTAATATATATATATATATTATAATATATTAATATATATATATAATACTGGTTTATGTATAGTAGTGAGAATTTGGGGTCTGGAATAAGAGGTTAGATCTAAAGTACAATGTGTTAGAATGGACAATCTTAGGGCGTGGTTAGGTGTGAGGAAGTTGGAATATAAATAAGGAATGATCATATAAGGGGCTGTGTGGTGTGGAAGAAGGGATAAATGAGAGAATATGAAGTACGTTGAAGTGGTTTGGTCATGTGGAAAGGTGGATGATAGTCGTTTATAGAAGGTACACAAGCAGATATATGGTCTGAATAAGAGGGTATAGGATATAAAGTACGTGTTTAGATGGATTTAGGAGGCGTGTTAGGTCGGTGAAAAGAATTGAATAAATGAGGAATGAATGTACTAGAGAGTTATGTGGTGTTAAGAAGGGGTAAATGAGAGAATATGAAAGTACATGATTGTTTTGTCATATGGAAAGGATGATAGTTCCGTTGGTTAGCGGATGTATAGTGGTGATTGTGTTGGGAATAGACGGAGACCGAAAGAAAGTGGATTGAGTCAGTGAAAGAATGTTGAGCGAGAGGGTGTGGTTTGGCAGAGGGAGACATACGGTGCAAAAATAATAGTGAAGAAGGGTTTTTGGTTGAGGGGGTATGGTTGTGTCTACTTGGGCCAAGGGGATGAACCCACAATTCGACGATATACATAGTGGGGTCGTCGAGGTCGTGAAGCTCTTAGGTGGATTTTTTCTGATGCGACGAGTTCTCACTAATAGTATAGAGGGGCGGTCAGGCTGAGCTTTCTTTTGACTTGGCGTCATATTTTCACTACTTTTCTTTTCCGATGTATGTCACGCACCTTACCTTGGGGCTGGAAGAAGGAAGATAATAATATATATATATATATATTTATATATATATAATATATAATATAATATTATTATATATTCTATATTATATTTTATTTATTATATTATATAACTTTTATATATATATATTATATATATATAATATATATATAATATATATATAACGAGTCATACGCACGATCGACCAAGGACTCCTGACCCGTTCCGCAAATTTCACTGATACATTCTACTGATCAAGTTCTTATTATGCATAATAATTATTATATATATATATATATTATTATTATAATATATATTATATATTACATATATATTATATAATATATATTAATATTATATATTATATATATAATTATATATATATATATATTTTTTGGGTACTGTAGTTTTAGTTAAAGTAAGCTTATATGCAATTTTTGTGTTTAAATTTCCCAGGAGATTAATTATGTATTTAGTTAATAGGTTTGAGGGTATTTATTAATTATTATTATTATATTTTATTTTATTATTATTATTATTTTATTATGTTTTATGCCTTTTATATATATACTAATATATGATATTATTATATTATATATATATATATTTATATATATTATATTTTAATATTATCTATATATTATAGTTATATTATATATATATATATATTAGTGATGGGCGATTAATGTCTCGTCATCGTCTGGCAAATCGCATAGTTTTTTTTCCAATGGTCATGCATGTCATCGGCAATGTTCTGCGATTAAATTGACCAATTTTAGAATTTTTGATAATATTAACTATAAATATATATATATTATATACTTTATATATCATATTTATATATATATATATATATATATATATATATATATTATATATATATATATATTATAATATATATAGTATATATTTTCTATATAATTATATATATATTATATATTGATATATATTATATTATATATCTATATATATTATATGATTATATCATATATATATATATATTATATATTATTATATATATTTTATATATATATATAATTATATTATATATATATACCCTCTTTATTAAGGTATGTATGAATTCAGTGCTAATAGGTTCGTTTTCTGGTTTCTGCGCTATATCACGATCATCCTCCGACATCTTAGAGACACATTTCTTATCACATATCTCTACCTATTATCCATAATTATATCACACCCTCTTATAGAAAACATCTTCGCGAATCCCTATCCTTATTTCTTATGTGTGAGGGGAAAAATTGCAGGATGTATTCTGCAGTGTCGTAAAGGACAGTGAGGGTGGTAGTTTTTGGGTTGGCTGGCCTACACTTATTTTAGCCAGGAATGCTAATGCATGGCTAGGAAAGGTCGGTGATGGGGGTCTTCTTTTCGGGAAAATGTTGATAGTATGATTCATGGATGTCAGAGGAATAATTTGGGATGAAGAGGAGAGAGAGGTGATGGAGGTTTTAGAAAGGCAAATTTGATTTGCTAGCTGTGACTTAAACAAAGATGGAAGGAACGGTGAAAATGAGTGGGGTGGTGTGGTGTGAAATGTTTTTGTGTTGGTGTGGAAGAAATGAGAGGGGGATAGACAGATTTGCAATTCTGAATGGAGTGACTGGTAGAGAGCGATGGTAGATTTTGTGTGTGTAAGTATAAATTATTCTAAAGGTAAATTAATTTAGATTAAGGTAGAAGTATGTGTGGTTGCGACTAGGGTATCTGGGAGTAATTTTGAAGAGTGCAATTTTTCTGGGATAACTGAATGAGTTTTTTGGATGGGGGTGAGTGGGAATTTGTTTATTTGCCACATCTGCACCTAAGGATTTTTTTTTTACAGTTGGTCAACATCCCAGTCGAGCCTATTCAGGAGGGGGTGTAGTGCTCAGTTACCCCCTATAGCTATATTCGCCGATGAGCAAGACGCAGGCTTTAAAGTGAGGAAGTTTTAAATTAGCGGAATACAGAGATGGAAAAGAACTTAACAGAAAGGGTTGGGGGAAAGAGGAAGACAAGCGAACTACCTGGAGTTACAATACTCAACGATAGCATCCTCGTGCTAGAGGGGCGTCGTAAGGTGGTGGTACGGCAAATAATAAGTTTCCTCGAGAATTGCGCTGGGGTGCTATGGAATGAGATAAGCACAAAGACGTTTATAAGCTTTTGGCTTTGATCGACCCTATCCAAAGCGGGTGAAGCCTAGGCCTCCCCACTAAGATATGAGAAGTATCCATAAAGGGGGATGAGACCTTGTATAGCTTGAGAGCAGAAAGTCTGCCGCAGTATAAACAGAATCCCAGTTTTCTTTGAGGCGCCCTAGAACAGTTGTGACATGAGGTTTCCAAGACTTTTTGTTTTTATGTTAAGAGCCAATTATTTTTATATCTGTCAACAGGAGGACGAGAAGAAAGTCGAACGAGATAGGAAGTTGAATAGTTTTAGAGAAGGAGATTTTCAGAGGTTGGGTTTTTTAAAAGGAAATTGAATATTCAAAGGTTGAGACGACACATCCGGAATTTAGTCCAGATAAAAATGAAAAGATTAAGACAAGAGGCAATTCTAGAAGTAAAGAGGAAGCAGAACTGAATGAGTTGAAGAATGAGGGTTGAGTCATGATTGAGTGTATAGAGTTAGATGTGCAGGTGAGAAGATAATTAATGAAAAGTAGGAATAAAGTAGAGATAAGACAGAACCCTGAGGAAAACCCAATTTGAGAAAAAAGAAGAAGAAGGAGAATAAACAACAGCCGATATTTAGAGATTTGAATTAAAGCTAGACGTTAGCAAGAGAAGAGGAAACCAAAGGAGGGGAGCTTGGAGAGAGTGACACGCGTGTCCCCCATACTCGGTCAATGATTTAGATATCAAGCGCCCACACGCAAGTCTACGTAGTTCTAATGGGGGAAAACCATAAATTAGTTAAAGGAAAGTATTGGCCAGAAGATGGCGCTGAAAGCGTACTGGTATGGAAGAACGGGATATGAGTTTCATATTTCTAGAGTGAAAGTTGAGAAGGGTTTTCAAAGATCTAGATAGATACAAGTGAAGAGGTATAGCGCGTGTTAGAGGGATAGTTGGTTCCTTTTTTTTGAATGGTTGGGACATGTGGCGAGCTTCCCACTGAAGGAAGTGCTGTATTTGAGACTAGAGGTATAGTTGAAAGAGGGGCGGGGGATAGCCGGGCATCCCTCAAACTTGGGAGGAATGCAATCTGGGGCCCGTTTCTTATCCTTCATAGTTTCAGGGCTATGCACCGATAAATGTATCAGGTAAGAAATAGACAGTTGAGAGGAGAAGGAGGAGAGAAGAGATATGGCCGAATGTCTAAGGTTGGTTAGTGGAATGGAGGGCGAAGAAAGTTGGCCTTTTCAGTTTGGGAGATTAGCAACAGAACCATCAGGGCGAATAAGAGTACGAGTTGCTTAGAGATGTTTTTGGCAGAGGCCAGAAGATTTGTCAGTAGGAGAACGAAGGGTTAACGCATTTTCGTTTGATGAAAGCCCGTTTGGCTCGTCGAGAGTATCCCTGCAAGATTTCTAGCTGAATGAAAATAGCGAGAGTGGATTGGAGAACGAGAATTTTTCACCCCGATAAGCAATGTCTCTAGCCTAATGGCAGATACACACGATTGCATGGTTTTTTATGAGGAGGGAAGATTTCGTTGAGAGGAATGGACTTGCTAGTCAATCAATGGTTACAGCTTCCTCTTATCTTTTAAATATTTATACATCCATTATTATTAGGTAGCCTATTTGCTATCATCTGCAAAATTGAAACCTTACCTTTAGTCTGGTTAATTTTTATACATATATGAGAAGCAACTTGGATAGCAATCGTTATGGACGAACATGTCTCCGGTCATTTCCATTAATATACTTTTCAAATTCATTAATTTATTATTATTATTATTATTTTTATTATTATTATTATTATTATTATTATTATATATTATCATTTTATTATTTTATTATTATTTATTATTATTATATTATTATTAATTATTATTATATTTTATTTTATTCTATATTTATTATTTATTATTATTATAAATATTATTATTATTATTATTTATTATTTTATTCTTAATTTATTTTTTATTTATTATTATTATTATTATATTAATTAAGATTATTATTATTATTTAGAGACTACGGATAAAAATTTTGATGGCTTTAATATTCGGAGTGGTTGAACCTGCCTGTCTACAGCTTGTTATATATGATATATATATATATATATATATTATATATATTATTTATATAATATTTATATATATATTATTATATTTACTTATATTAATATAATTATATATAATATAATATTATATATATATATTATATATATATTATTATATATATTATATTTATATTACTATATATATATTATATATTTAATATATTATATATTATATATATTATATATATTATATATTACTTATTATATATATATATATATATAGAAGAGAGAAGAGAGAGAGAAATTTTTTTTTAAATATATTTTTCAAATAATATCATTGTCATCGGCATCGTCATCGTCAAATTTACTTAATGATTCATCGTCTGTATCGGCAAAAATTTCATGAATACGTGTCCATATAATATTATATATATATATATTATATTATATATATTATATATATATATATATATATATATATATTATATTATATATATATTATTATTTATTTTAATATATATATATATATTATATTTGTATATTATATTATTATTATATATTATTTATAATATTATATTATATATATATTTATTATATATATATATATATATATATATATATACTATATATTAATTTAGAATTGGCTTATCTTTATATGAAGAGTTTATCTTGTACTTAAAAATTTATTTTTTTAATAAAAGTAAAAAATTTTTTTTTAAGCTTCTTTTTTTTTTATTGGTTGGTAACACTTTTGTACAGCTTACATGTGGAATTTAAATCACATGCAATACTGTATGTTGATAGTACATTTTTTTTTATCATCTTGTCATTTTTTTTTTTATATTGTTTTAATTTATAAAATTGCTGCGATGAAATGTGGAGAGTACAATTATATTTCTGTTACATTTAAATTGATTTGACTGTTCTTTATTCGGATATTTTTAGCCAAGAAGTTCACCTTTATTAGAAAGGTCGGCCTTTTATCTGATTATGGAATTGGTTCAATTTCACCCACTCTAAAAAGATGGGGGATTATAAATATTAGAAAATTGGTCTTGAACCAGCTAAGGTTTCAAACACTTAAGAGCAGCAGTAATTTTTCTTTCGAATCAACACGTTAGGAATATGAATTACCAAATTTTCTCATTTTAGGTCAGACAAATCAAATTTATTATTATATATATATATATATAATATATATACTATATATTATATATATTTATATATATATATATATATATATATATATATATATATTATTCTTCTTATTCGTAATAATATCAATATTTATATTTTTTTTTTTCTTTTTACATTGCCTCTTGTGAGATAAGACCGTAGGCCTGCATTTAGTCCACCAGAGAGAGATGGAATATTTCTTATTCACGTGAAACAAAATCGAATGCTGATATGTCCCACTACATGGTTTTTGAAGATGTGCAAGTTATAAGAAAGTTGGAAAATATATAAGGGAATGTGTCCTGGACTTCTTCAGTGATTAATCATGAAAGAGCTAGCGCAGTTTTGTGTGAATGTCAGACAGATGAACAGAAAATCAATACTTTTGTTTGGGATTTGTGACCCGGTCCAGATAGCTGGCTAATAAAGGAACAATCGCAAAACAAATACTTGCCTACCTTCAGACAAATCTCTGGCGCGGTACCAATTTCGCTCGATCCGTCTGAATTTAGCCAAATGAAAGTGGAAATATAAGTTTATATATATATATATATTTATTTAATATATATAATATATAGATATAGAAATATATATATTATAAAACTATAGAAAAATTCTGTCTAAAGCGTGGATTAATAATATTTATAATATATATTATCTATATATATTTTACAAAGGACTGGTGTGAGCAGGAGTAAGATACTTTAATATATATATATATATAATTATATATATATATATTATTATTATATATATTTATATATTATCTATATATTATATACTATATATATATATATAATATATATAATAGTATATTTATTATATATATTAATATATTTATTATCGGGGAATGAAGTAATATTTATGACTGTTCATTGTTGTAAAAGAACATGCTATAGAAGAACAATTTTTAATCGAAAAATTGAACGAAAAGTTATTCATCCTAAAATTTTAATTGAATATGATAGCTATCAATTTATTTAAAAGTTTTCTAAGTTTTATTAAGTTTTATTGTTATAGGGAGTTTATTTTTCGTTTATTAATAACTGTTAATTGTTTAATAATGATATTATTGGTTGTTTATCGAACATTTGGTGTAGTTGTTGAACAAGTGTAGTAAACCTTTTAACGTTGTTAATATATATAGGTCTATTGAATAGCTATTTATGTATTTTTTACATATCATATATTATATATATATATAATTCTATATATATTTATATATTATATATATTATATATATATAATATATATTATATATATATATATATATATTTCGAGAGTGGGACTTAGTTTGAAAAAAACTATCATCGATTCTCGAAAGTACTGTGACAATATATGACAACTTTCATAATTTAAACAAATGTTAAATGCTAAGACCTTTAATAAACTGAATACTTAATAATATTAATATATATTATAATTATTATAATACAATAATAATAATTATCTGTAGGATGAGTCAGACTCTGAAAATATGATATTCAGAGAACGGTTTCTTAAAAATGTTTAATATTGTCCTTTTGTTATTTTACCTCACAATTGAAGAGAAGAAGAACACTAATAGAATGAAACAGAAGTTTTGTACCAGGGATTCTATTTTAATTACTAAAACAGGGGTGGTCTTGTTGTGGGTTATACACTATTGCTCTATATAATGGGATTAACTACAATACAATACCTGCAATCGGTTGCAACGACGTAAATGCAACGCAAAATGTTCAGCGATTTTAATTTTCCTCAATTTTGATCGAATTTTAATGGTCACGTGATTAGGTTATAGTTCAAATTTTTCTTTTTTTCCGCACTAATATTCTAAGTTTAATATATAATTAAATATATATATATATATATATATATATATATTATTTATATAATTAATATTATATATTATATATATATATATATATATATTATTTTATATATTATATATATATATATATTATATTGTTTGGTGGCGCCTCAGTGGCGCAGAGGTTGAGGTCGCCGTTCATAGAGAGAAGCTGGTTCAAATCTCGCGTAGAGTTGGAGTTTTATCTATGGGGCAAGATAAACTAGATGCGCCGTTGGTGGTTGCTGGTTTTGGGATAGTAGCTTAAAGTTCGATTCTGGGTGGTCCCCGTGTACCCTGGCCTGATAGGGGATAGGCCATTAAAGGTAGTTTATTATTTATAATATCTATATATATATATATATATATATATATATATATATTATATATCTATATATATATACTTAATATATTATATATATACTATATTTTAATATATATATTGTTTGGTTATTTATATATACGGTTATTTTTACATTTAATAAAATTAAGCAGGAAGGAAGTTTCAAATAAGATTTTTTCTAGGAAGAATTATTTCCTATACAATTCCTAAATTGATCAATTTTTCACATTCGTGAAATTTTGACCAAATTTCATTTTTTAATTTTATTATTTTTGACTTTCTACTTTTTCTATTTGTATGAAGCGTTTAATCGAGATTTTTTCTTAAATAGAACTTCAATTTTTTAAATTTTTAACAAAAATTTTTCCCAATGGATGATACACTTTTTTATTGGCTTTTTCCCTTCAATTCTGATTTAGAAAATAAATTTACTGACAATTATAAATACAATATAAGTTTTAATTATAAATTCTAATAGAAAATATTTGTTTTCTACTGACGATGCAGTAGTAATATGCTTATTATTTTAAGTTTTATGAATTATCTTTTCAACAACATAAGTTTTAAATTTATGACTTTTATACTTTTTTAATTTTAATTCTTCCAATTTTAATGTTTTTAGTTTCATCATCAAATTTTTTCCTTGATAGGTTTTAACATAAAACGACTTTAATACAAAATTTTTCTATCGTTCTATTTATTCTCAATAAATGGAATTTCCAAACTTTTACCATTAGAATTTATTCCTCGAAATTTTTCTTTTCGATTTTTTGTTCGCAAACTTTACATATAAGTTTTTACATCCAAAGTGTGTGACTTTAACGTTCGTATGCTTAAAAAAAAAAAGAAAAATAAATAGTTTAAGGGTGTTTGTTAACTATAGCGTTTGAATATATAAAGTTTATTTTTTTACACCGAAAAAAAGAGTAGATAAGAAAGAAAAGTTCAAAATCTCGTAGATTCTTCCATCCTAATTTTAAAACTGGACACTATTTTTAAGCCGAAATTTCAAAAGCGGTTTGAAAGGTGATTCAGCGGGAATGTCTGAATTTTCATGATAAAAATGAAAACATGGACAAGAGTAGGTTAGAATCAGATCAGTTACAACCTTGAGAACTATTCTATAAAAAATATGAATTTATATAAAAACTTATGGGCCCACGATCAACTAGAATTGCCATAACTAGAGCAAAACTAGAAGAGGCTAAGTTTAAATATAAATCACAATACTTGTCAGAAATGATCACAAGAAAGCGAATCAAAAAATTAGTCTTTATACATCTGAAAGGGGAAGAAGGTTTACATGTCATTAGCATTGGGAGACCTAACGTTTTTGTCCAGAAGGCTTTTCACAATAAACACTACCTATGGTATAAACACTTCTAGCGGAGGTAAATTTCAATGTTGCTCTCCTGAGATCAATAAAAAAAAAGCATCTCTGGAGCCTACCGGAATTTGATACTACACTTTGAGAGAGTGTCAGCATCCTAAAAGAGGGTAGTTGAAATTCTTCATATGGATGAATTTCGAGCAAAACAATTATTACTTTAATACAGGGTTGGGGATTTTTTGGATTTTTTGAGAAAAAAATCAATTTTTGATTTTTTCGATTTTTTTTGTACATTCCGGTAATGCCGAAATATAGATCTGTTAAACAACTTTGTTTTTTTTTTAAGCGTTTTTTTTTTATTTATTTTTGACCCTAGGCCCTAGCTCTGAGTTCAAAAATCTTAAAATAGGCCCTATAGACTATGAAAAAATGAAAGAGCAACATTAAAGAGTGTTATTTTTTTATATAATATTGATAAATTTTTGCACAAAAATAAGAAGAAACATGTTTTGAACATGTTATTTGGATGGCAACTAGTCGTGTTGAAATTGTTCACAGACAGTAGCCTTGCTATTATATTATCATTATAGACTTTTTATTTTTTTTGAGTTAAATCACCTTAAATCACAAAAAAATTAATATATATATATATAGATTATCGGATGTATATCTCTCTATAATATATATATAATATAATAGTATATTATAGTATATGTATATATATATATATATATATATATATATATAATATATATATATATAATATATATATATATATATATATATATATATATAATATATATATATAGCAAAAATCATGATTTTTTGGAGGTCAAAATCAAGTGAAAAAATTCAGTTGAAAAAAATCATGTTGATTTTTTTTTCCGTGCCACATCGCTGCTGGTTCAATACTCGCACGATTTTAACTTAATCATGGAAGAAAATCATCCCCGTTGGAAACTTGGAATTTAATTAAGGGACGAAGCTCGTGGTCTATGTTCAAGCAGTAGAATTAAAGAAGGTGCTCAAGAATCGATGTCCGGGAGTGGTGTGTGAGAAGCAGCGGAAAAACGGTTGCCATAAGATTCAAAAACATCAATTTTATCATCGGGATGGCACCGGAAAAAATCAATTGATTTTTTTCACTGATTTTTTGCTTACAAAAAATCATGAACATTTTATTGCTGTATTTTTTATTTTTTTTTATTTTTTATATATTTTTTTAAGTTACTTTGGATATTTAAGTGATTTAACTCACTAGAAAAAAAATTAAGAATAATAAAATCATAGCAAGGCTACCTGTTTCAATTTCTACACTATAAAAATGTCAACAAAAGATCATGTTTCAACA
This sequence comes from Trachelipus rathkii, assembly GCA_015478945.1. Classification (NCBI taxonomy): domain Eukaryota; kingdom Metazoa; phylum Arthropoda; class Malacostraca; order Isopoda; family Trachelipodidae; genus Trachelipus; species Trachelipus rathkii. Next base: position 18,077 of record JABUQX010057889.1, read on the forward strand.
TGTTTCTTTATCTCTGATGAATAATTGCATCAATTATTACAAATAACACTCTTAGTGTTGCTGTTTCATTTGTCATTGACTATTAGCCCTATTTTAAGATTTTGAATCTAGAGCTAGGGCCTAGGGTTTTAAAATAGTAATACCCAATCGAATTAAAAAAAGAAGTTTGTTTACAAATTATATTACGCGTGACGTCACGAATCCAAAAAATCCAAACAAATTTAAAAATTGTATATTTTTATTTTAACTATCAATAAAATGTGCAATATATTATTAAAAGGAGATTAAATTATACTTAAATTCATTTTACAAAAGTTTATTAAATTTATTAATTATAGTAACCAATTAATAGCATAAATTTAAAAACTAATAATATATTTTATTATATATATTAACAATTTTTAATTCTTAAAATTATATATAGTTTTTACAAGGTCTGTTAAATCTACATTCAATATTCACCGAGGAGTTCTCGCCAGATGTGTCGTGTTTTCACAAAGCGCCTATCTATGCGAGTCTTTCCGAGAACCATGGGAGTTCTTATTTATCGTCGCTAAGATGGAATTACAATCAGAGTGGCGAATTCTCAGGTCTTTTCACTCATGAGCGTATAAGATAAAAATATTCCATTGAACATCTAGAATTCACATGCGATGAGAGATAAGAGAAGAGATTTTCTCTAGATTTCATATCATGGTCATAATTGCGGGGTTCCGGTGTAACAGAAGATGGAACAGGGACTATAAAGGAAGCATTGACAACCAAGAGAGAGTAGAAAAGACGGTGAGGCTATGCATGGATTTTGACCCAAAATCTAAGACTCACTAATACTCGTGACGTCAGGTTCACGAGAAGTCATGATTACAGCAAATTCGAAACACTTATGGTATAAACACGCAGATGCAGATAAGGGTTAATTATGACGTATGAGAGTGTTTTTGTCCGCGGAATATTGGGCTAATTTCCCGGTGCAGAGAAATATCCTATGACCGTGCTGAACGCTGTGCTAAACATATTATTGAAATCAGCGAGCCGATTCATGGTATGTTTCAATAGTGGCACTATAGGCCATAGGTTCTCTGTAATGGGTTCGGAAAGGGGTGGAGTGTACTGAGTTATACTTCTTCTTATTATAAGATGGCCTTGATTAGAATTAGTACTGTCAGTTCGATTAGTGGAAATTAGTTTTTAAACTTTTCTGCACTGAGGAACTCGGTCATCTAACAGGTATCGGTGTTTAGAATCCGGCACGGGGCGAGAGAAGAATCTTAGTGAGCCTCTATAGGAGAGCTTTGGCGAGATTAGAGGCGAGCACGTATGTTCACAGTTATGGCTTTCGACTCCGTCCAGCGGTGTCACTTAAGCATTTGTCACTCACAGGTAGCTCTGCATGTTTTGGACTCTTGGTAGGTTTTTTTCGCCTCTAATTGAATGTTTGTATGATAGTTGTGAGTATTTCATAGTTCATGGCGTGAGTTTTAGGTTAGTGGTGATCTGTATATACTTATGTATATGAGTAGGTCGGTTGGTAGTATACGGTCCTGGTTTCTGTGGGGCTGGTATATGCTCTACACGCGTCTATTAATGATATACGGTGTTTGTGTGGCTGGGCTAGTATGTTAGTTATATTAGTTACGCGATTGTGATTGTGCTAGGTTGGTCGTGCTTGTATTACCTAGCGGCGATCTTTTTAGGATAGGTCATCAAGTGTATGGACGGTGCCGCCTCTTTCTTTCGTCGCCTAGTATCAGCGCTTCTTAATATTCTAGTAGGTACTCTTGCGATCTGCTAAGCTTACGCGACCCTTCTCGTACTCTAAGCCGGGTCACGCGCGCCGTAGTAGCTCTGTGTATGCTCATGTAGCGTGGCTACGGTGTGTCGTCTGTCAGGGTACTTAACTGCGTGGCATATACTTGCGTATCGGGATGTGTCTTAGTCGGTTGGCCAGTCTATTACTTAGCCCATTAAGTCAGCTCCTGGCTCCCTGTCAGCCTGTGGAGCGTACTCTCACAGCTATCAGCTCCGTCTTAGGTGTGCTTCAGCTCTTTATCCATCTACTATCTCACGCGCACTTAGCGAGTTGTGCAACGTTACTCGCTGTATTCGTTATGCTAGCATGTTCGACATCGTGGCGTACTCGACGGGCGTGTATCTATGGCGGCGGGTAGCGTGCACGCGGTACGACTGTTGCTGTTGTGCGATTGTTGTGTGATACTTATCGAGTTTGCGTTTCCGTCGTATTCCTGACGTAGATATCCCCTCGTTAATTCTGTGTAGAGTTCTCCTCGTGCCTCGAGATATTAGTCAGCCGTTAGACCTATTGTACTCTGGACGAGGAGCTTGAGGCTTACCGCTGTTACGCGATCTCTGCCGTGTGTATAGCTGAGTTTGTTCGCTTAGCTATTGCTGCTGATGTAGGTCGTTTGTGGGTTAGCGTTGTCGTGCTTTCATGTGGTGTCTTAGCTGGCTTGCGCTTCGATGGTGTACTTAGCTCTGGCTATTATTAGTTGACTTGCTTGCTTTTCTACCTACTGAGTGTATACCTGGCTACTAGTTGAGTTTGCTCGTTGTGTCCTCTGATTATGGTCAGGTTATGAGGGTAGTAGTTGACGGTAGTAACGTTGAGTTTCTGTACTCTGTATCGTCATACGTTTTTCATCTCGCGCGTTCCTACTGGGGTGGCCTTCTAGTGGTTTGTAGACGCTGCGACGTATCATTTGCTAGCGTCATAGTTCATGGGTACTTACAGCTCTTTATGGTCGGCTGCGCTCTGCCACAGTGTGAAGTCTTTTGACCGTATTATGGAGTTGCTACTACCTTGTCCGTTCTAATTGTAGTACTGATATCGTGACACTATTACGGCGCCGGTACTGAGTACTGCACTAGTCACTGTTTCTGATATTGACGTGGATGTCGCGCTCATTGCCTCAGGAGTGACGCGTTGGCTTTACTGATTGATGCACGCGGTTTCGTACTGAGGATGCTGATGGCTATCTAGCTTAGTGAGTGATTGGACTAGAACAGCGCTTCGCGTTGTCGCTGTTGGGACGCACTTGTCCGTTCTCAGATCACATCGATAGAATTTATTTGATTTTCTGAACAAATGAGATCATCTTACGAACGAGAAAGATTATATGTTTAGCACTTTCGTGATGGTGCTTAAAGTGTAGGCTGCGAGATGAGAAGTAAGACACTATTCACTTTGCACCGAGAGTAGACACTATATTTCGCTGCTTTTGACTTATGTGAGTGACAACAAAGTTGCACAAATCAAATATTCAACTAACACCAGGATTCCGCTCTGGTTTGGACACATCGTTCATTGTGTGGAAAACGAAACGACTTAACTTCATGTATATAATACGGGAATTTGTGACAAGTGAGTTTAGTCCGTACGCGTACGGGACATTAGCCATGATCACACTTATCTCAAAAATAACAACAAGTCAATACCGTTCGTGCAGAATTATTGTCGAAGTGACATTGCTCGCGCAACTTGACTGCGTACACCTTCTCCTTTGTTAGTGCGTTAACCATAATAGAGATATTAAAAAACTTCAGGAAAAAGGGACCGAAAGGAGAAAATATAACAAAAGTACGGACCAGCGATGAGCTCCCCGCCCGGGGCGTGGCGTTTCGTGACAGCGCCCGTTTTGAACACAGGGCACTACTTTTTATGAGATGAAACCATTTTAGTGTCCTACACGCATAATAGTGTAACTAAGAGAGAGAGAGGAATGAGAATAAACAGAGAGAGTATAATTATTGTTACAGTGCAGAATCTGTTAATAGGTTGGAATCATGATTGTCTAGTTAGAAGGCTCCTTAATGTGTCTGGACGTTGCCATGTGGAGCGTTTTTTTTTGGTTCGTGGTGCTCAACGGTTTCTTGGCGGTTTAAGCTCGCTTAAAAATAATTAGATCTGTTCTAAGTAAATTTTGTTTTTTGTTTTTTTTTTTAATATAAGAATAAATTAAAGGGTATACCGCACGATGGCAGGAGTCGGGGTCTCGTCGCCTCCCGGTGAACTACGGGGGGGGTAAACTATTCCCCCCCCCCCTCCAGGGAGGGTCTCCGGAACCCTCTCCCGCTCTTTTGTGTATTCTGGGTTGTCGCGCGGGTTCCGGTCCGCTTCCTCCGTCTGGCTACGGTTGGTTTAATGGTAAGACGTCCCCCCCTGTGTTCCCGTCGGTTCCATGATTCGCCTTCGCTAGAATTCTTAGTGTGCCGTGTGTTATAGCGTTTGTACTAATAAATTAATATATGTGAGTTGTATTTGTTTGTGCTTAATGGTCCGCCGGCTCGTATTCGGCTTCCTCCCCAAAACGTCTCAGGATGTGTTTCATGGTATGTTTATTTATTGGTTTTTGGTTATTGTTACGTGCTTAACCAAAATATTTTCACAAGGAATTTCCAATAAAATTTGTATTCCTTTTCTCGTAGGGCTATTGTATTCTTGTGAGGATGTTCTTCTGGTTTCTTTAGTTTTTTCTATTTTTTTTTGGTGTTTTTTTTTTTCTTTGTGGTTTTACAGCGGTTTCCTCAGCGGCTAGAAATTTATAGAGTGGGATGTAGTTATAGGTTGATTATTTCATGGTCTGTGTGAGCTTCTTCACAAAAGTTTTAAAAAACTGGAGCTTGTTCGCTTGAGATCGCATGGAAATTCTCGTTAGGTAAAAGAGTAAAATGCGTCGGGGATGAAATACTGGCAAAATGGCTATATAATTATATATATTGATAGTGATTCTTCTCCTAGGTATTTGTAGGTGGTTTCGGTGTATTATGTGTACTGATGCCTGTGGATTATAGTATATATTATTAGTTCTTTATAGTGTTCGATATATTTATCTTATCACTTAGTTTATATACTTTATGTGATTAGTATTATTAATTTATATTTTTCAATATGTTTTATCCTATGTTATGTATCTTTTGAGTTCTATTCTCCGTTGTGCTCAGGGCTTTCTCATATGTTTAGGTCATCGCTGGCGTTCAGTTCTTATGCGTATATGAGAGAGTTGATCGACATGTAGGGGGTGTATTGTTATCGGTGATATCTATAGTGATATGCGGTGGTGTGGTGGACACTTTGCTTTTTGATATTTCTGTTATGACAAAATCAAGTTTTGATTTTTTTGTGTTTACTTCTTTTTTTGTTATTTTCTCTGTGATTTTTTTGTATGTTTATGTTCTTTTTTTTGTTATCCTCGATTTTTTTTTTGACTTTTGCGTGTTTCAGATTACGATATGGTCTGAGTGCGCGTGTTTCGTCTGTTGACGTCATACGTCGTAGAGTTATATATACCGGATACAGTCCGAGCTGGTTGATGTGCTGTTATATGTAACTAATGTTTGTCTCATTAGGGGTGATGCTCTGGTTTTGTATGGTTTTGCTTTGTGTTAAGTATGTTTTGTTCCAGAGTTGTGATATGTCTATGTGACTTGGATGGTTGTCTGCTTTGTGTTGTTGATTATATATTATTATTTATAGGTACACTCAAGTGGGGTATGTACTTGTTTCATATTCTGGCTTTTAGCGTATAGTATTACGTCTGTTATTTATGTTATATATGTATCGTGTTGATGTGGAGGTGTATTAGATAAGAGGTGTTTAGTTAATGCGTGGCACATGTTTTGGACGTGAAGGTGATCTGGTGAGTGCGATATTATATGTGATGTTTTACACTTTCTACCTCTATTGCCTGGCATATCCTACTTCTCCATGCGTGTGGCTATTACTCGCCGTATTTGAGTGGACTACGTTGATTACTATGCCCGGTGTTCATAGCGTTGCTTTACTGTAATATATTTATCTTTGTTTCATATTATATGTGTTGGGTGTTGCGGTGTTCGTTCTTGTTAGTGGAGGGAGTACGAGTAAGAATGTTATACGCCGCAGAATCCAATCTAGAATTTCCCATTCAACCAATAATTTAAGTTATTTTAAACTATGTTAAGTTAATTTGTTAATCTGTGTCGCTGGTTTGCAATGATCTGATATTACGATATGTGAACTATTGATTAGCTAGCACATCTTGAGTTCTCTGTCTGGTTATGAGTGCGCATTTAAGTCAGAACGTGAAGAGTCGTGCGGAGGCCGCATGGGGTCTCATACTAAGTAGCTGTGCGCCAGTATCGACCCAACAATAATTTATATAATGCTAAGAATAATGACAGTTAAAGACAGGTCCTGCGTCATGGCCGCAGGCCTCTTGGACTATAGTGGGATGTGTTTTCCCCATGTCAGGATTACATTTGTTAGTAGTGTTTCGTAAGTAGAAGTAATGTTAAAGATTAAGGTATTAATTATTATGTAATTTGCCACGCTATGGCCTATTCTAGATCTGTCCAGTCTGAACCCATAATTATTTAAATAATTTTATAGAATTAATTAAATTAATGAAGCTTGCATTGAACCCACCATTAATTCTTAACCCTATAAATATATTATAGAACATTATATCATTTAAGAAGTCCGCAGTTGTACTAATTATATTTTATACGACTGTCCCAGTCAATCCATATTAAATTTTCTAATAATTAAGAAAATGGCGGCTATTGGTGACTACTCTAGAATGTCCCAGTCAAACCCCATATATATATGATAATAATATATAATGAATAATTCTAAGAGAACGTATGGGCCTATTCTAGTATACTGTTCCCAGTCAATATCTCTAATAATAATTTAATGAATTAAAAATTAATAATTAAGAAGCTGCATTGGACATCCTTCTGAATTGGGGTGTTCTTGTCGATGTGTCAAGTCTTCCATAATGATATCAGTAAGGATCATAATGACTGTAAGGAAGTCATCATGGTTCTTGTTTTAGAGCTTTCCAGCTTCAATGTTGACTCTCGTAATGAAAGGAATAGTTAGTGTATAGTAGTTAAGATTAGCCTCATTGGTTTCGTCTACTGGGTATTAGTGTCTTGTCAACCCATAATCAAGTATATATAAATATAATTAATATTACTGTAAAAGCAATCAGCATGTCGGCCTATTCGTGGCTTGTTTGTCCCTAATTCAGCTCCATATATTAAAAAATAATTAATAAGTGAATTCGCTATTATTAATTTGGTCACTCTAAAACTTAGTCCCCTGTCAATCTCAAAATATGTTATAACAATAATTTACTAAAGAAGCCGCTGGTCTCTTATTTAGACTTTCCCAGTAATACCACTAAGATTTAATAAAATTGAAGAAGCGCATTTTCATTTTATAAAATATATATTTTGCTTTATTCTATATGAAAATATTATATTATATTTTATGTAATTTTGTTTTGGTGAACTTTGTATATTAATAGAATCTGGCTAACTAATGGTCCCGTATTTTTAAAACTAAAAGATAAGTTCTTGTTTTATTTTACTGTTTACAAATATAGTAAAGGTTAGCGTGTATATCTCGCTATAAACACGCAATGTGTAATATAGGGTTAACGTTTCTAGTAACTTATATCACATTTTATTGAAGTGTTCATGATATACATCTGTTTTAGGCGTTTACCAGTAGAAACTTCTACTTTTTTCAATGTCCCCTCTTAGAATTGTTCCAGTCAACCCTATAAAAAATTTAGAATTAAGAATATAATTTTTTAATATATTAATTGTAATTAATGATATATTGTATTTTATAATTAAGTTACATAGAAGACAATGGGCCTACCTAGACTGTCCCACAGTGTTTCATTGCGGAATTATAAATTTAATCATAATAAGAATAATTAAAATCAGATACGCCGCATGGGGCTCTATTCTAAGTCATCTTGTTCGTCCGTTAGTCAACCCTTAATTTTATATTTATTAAGAAAAGTTATTCTCTAATTTATTATATATATATATTGGGTGAATTCTGGGACAGTCTAGATCGGTTTATCCCATTCAGTACTTTTAGATTTTATTATTCTATATTTTTATTTATTATTATGGAAGATTTTAGACATTTTCTAGAGGGGCCAAATGCGACTTTTTAATTATTATTCTTATTTATTAAATTTTAATGTTTGGTTGACTGGGACTATTTTGTTTCATAAGGTAGGTCTCCATTTATGGGCTTCTTAATTATAATCTTGACTATTCATTATTACATTAATTTATTATTAAAAATTATTACCTAATTTTCTTTAATTTTTATAGGTTGACCGGGACATTTAACATAGAGGGTTCATTCTCAAAATCTCAAATTTTTAATTTTATTTGGTCGTATCTAGGTGTCCAGTTATTTAATTTGTTCTGGTATTCTGTACCTTTAAGTTATTTATTTTTTTCTTTATAATGGAGTTTTGACTTGGGACAATTCTAGTTGAGGGATTCTCATGTTGTGCTCTAATTAATTTATTTTTAATTTATTAATTATTATTGGTTGACTGGGAACGTCTAGGTAGGCCCATGACACGGTTCTTATAGTATTATTCTTCATTTATTATTTATTATGTGTTTACTTGGGATATTTTTTTTTCTTTAGTAGGGGCCAATGTAGTTCTTGATTTACTCTTAATTATTAATTTTTTCATTGGTTGATCTGGACATGTCCTTAAAAGGTACGCGTGTAAGCTTCTTGTTAATTTATTCCTTATTTATTATGGGTTGACTGGCACATTCTAGAGAGGTCAATGTTCAATGCTTTCTCTAATTATTATTTCTTGAATAAATACATTAAGAAGCTGCATTAACCTCTTTAGAATGTCCATGTCAACCCAGTATAAATAAGAATTAATACTAGTAACCGTTAATGAGTTTTTTTTTAGACTTGGGTCCCAGTCAACCAATAAAATTTAATAATAAGAATTACATTTGTGATTTCTCTGTCTAGAATGTTTCCGTCAACCCATAATAATAATAAATAAGAATAAATATTAAAAAGCAGCTATAACGCCGTATCTAGACTTGTCCTAATGTAATCCCAAAACGAATAATAATATATATAATTTAATAATATAAAAAATAAATAATGTTAAGTAAACCTGCCATTTGACGCCTCTATTTGGATTTCAGAGAAAATTTCAAACTTCAGTAATAAATAGGAATACATATTTTAAGAAGCCCGCTTGGTCTTTTTTAGACGGTGATGCACCCAGTCAACCAAATATAAAATTTAAATAATTTTCTGAAGCTTCCGCTCATAGCCCCTCGTAGAATGTCCCAGTGCAATGTTCAATATATAGATATCATAATAATAGGACTTGAAGAAGTTTGTAGTATACTGTTAGAAGGCTCGCATGGTGTCCTTTAGTGCGTTAGACTGTCTCCGATGTCAACTCGCAATAATATATCAATTATATGTAAAATAGATAATTAAAAAGCCCGCATTGACCCTCTAGAATGAATCTCTCCAGTCATAACTCAGTTTTGGATTTTTTATGTTATTGTTTTCCCCTCTTTTTTTTTTGGCTATTTCTTTTTCTTCAATCAATAGGCTATAGGCTTTGATCGTACAGTCTTGCTAATGTCCCTTTTTTTTTATGTATCTTGTCCCAGTTCAATCCAATTAAAAATGCTCAAAATATCAGTGGTAGATTATGTCTTTGCTCCTTGGTCCATTCTAAATGTTCTGTCTGAGGGTTTTGGTGTCAACCCATATTTTAGTTATTTATATGAATCATTATTCTTATTTAAGAAAGTCCGTCATATGTGTGCCTATTTCTTTTATGATCCAACTTTTCACGCCTTTATTTTCTTTTATGCTCTTTTCCAACGATGTCCTAATAGAAGTCGTATTTCTTTCCGGGTTTTCTTTTTAATAAAGGAGTTGCTGTTATATAGGTGTATGGGATTGCCGGCGAGCTCAATGTGATTAATTGTTATATTTCGTTTCTTCTCTATTTATTCGTATATATTATTCTGTTGATATGGCTGACATTTATAGGGTGTTATTAGGCTGTGCACGTAAAGCGAAAATCAAAGTAGTAGAAAAATTAAGTCTGCAACCTCAGCATGTGCTTGTTCGATAATGTTTGATATTCCTATTGTGCACTCTTGCGTATGGCGTGCTGGTTTTCATCAATCATTTTATCTGGTATATACTAATGTAACTGTAGTCTCCTTCAACAAATTAATATATGTTTCCTTAGTAATCTTCAAGATGTTGTTATTTATCAATGCTTTAATTTTATGTTTTTTGTTTTGATAAATCACTTCTACGCAATCTTATTTAATGATAGATTATTTCTCCTACTTTTAATATTTTTTATTATTATTGTTTTTTTTTTTTTTTTATTTTTTAAATATTTTTTAGGTTTTCATTGCTTTTTTGTATCTAGTCGGAGTGAGACATTTTTCTTTTACTTTATAATTATATTTTTTTACTTGTAATATAATTAAATCAATATATTATTTTTTATATAAATTTATTCTTTATAAAAAAAAAATCATTTATTAATATATCTAATTCAAAACTTAATTATGTACATAATCAATATCATGATTTATTTATAAAAAAATCAAGTAAAAAAATCAATTGATTTTTTTAATTAGATTTTTTTCGTGCCATCCCTGATATATATATATATAATATAATATATATATCATATATATATGATATATATATATATATATATATATATATATATATATATATATATAATATATAAATTAATATATTATTTTTTATTAAATATATATTATATATTCGATATATATATATATATTATATATATATATATATATATATATATATATATATATCAGTGGCGTAGTTAAGGGATAGGCTGGGTAGGCAGTGCCTCTCTTATTTTTAAGAACAAAATAATTTAAAAGGAAAAAACATCAACGAATATAAAAAAAATGTTAATATAATAAGAAAGCATTAAAAATAAAACTACAAACTCGTTAAGAAATATAAACAAAAAATGAGCTATTTATGCTTTGCCTGCCTATCTGCTGCATAACTTGCCTACCTTAGGTACGCGTAGCTGAAATAAAATATCTCCTATATTTGCAATGATTTCGTTGTTGCCATATATCGGGTATTTTTTTAAATTTTCTTTGGAAACCGTTTTTCGCTTGCAATTTTAATTAATCTCATTGTTTATTTATTTATTTATTTATTATTTATTTATTAAATAAAAAAATAAATAAATAAATTAATAAAAAAAAAAAAAAAAAAATAAATAAAATAAATACATTAAATAAAAAAATATAATATATATATATATATATATATATATATATATATATATATATATATATATATATATATATATATATATATATATATAATATATATATATATATATATATATATATATATATATTAAATAAAAGGTTCACACCTCACGGGCATAGCCCTATTCAAGGAGGGGAACTTCTCTAGGTAATTTCTACCTAGGATTCGAACCAGCGACCTTGCCATGCGACTCCGTCGCTCTACCGTTTGAGCCACGGTAGCAGCAGTTATTATAATATTTATATTATTCTTATAAATAAAAACTGAAAACTCAAATCATCAGCCAAAAAAAAAAGGGGGGCCTCCAGCCCCTAACCCCATTTCTAGGGGTTACAGGTAACCCAGAAGTCTCAAAATTGAGACTTTTACTATTTAATAGTAGAGGGACTAATGTGATAAATTTCAAAGGTGTAGTCCAATTATAAAGGACCCTTTACTCGTATAACCAAAGATTAAAGAAAAAAAAAAAAAGAGGTTTTTCATCAAAAATGATTGCATTACTCCTGATCGAATAAATTCGTTAATAGCTAATTTTATTTAACGAAATTTGGAGTAGGGATGCAACTTGATGTACTTTATAATAAAATGAAGTTAATTTTTAGATAAATTGTAATTTAATTGTTTTTCTTGAATAACTTCAAGAATAAGAACAAAAATTAGAAATCCTTCCTATGGTACATTGTTAAACACCATCTCCAACTCTGGAGCAAGCACCAATTCGAAAGGACTTAATAAATTAGTTAAAGCAATTTATGTATTGTTTTAAATTTTCTAATGGGAATATATATGCAACGAGTGTGCAAGAATTCTCACTCGAATTTGTAAAGGATGACATCATCAAGGCAGTGATAGTTTGTCAACATAGAGTCTACGGTACTTTGGCTTTTTATATGCCTGGTACCGGACCAAATAACAGTTTTATATAATAAATTTTATTTTCAAATAAAAATTGAATATTAAAATTATTATTTACAAAGAATTAATAGCAAAATGATGACCAATGTATTTAGGATCTCCTCAACCACAATTTCAAGCCAACCACTCGCACATACAATCATCTGTACCCATTAGGAAAACTGGCCACAAAGTGGCAGATGGAGTAATTGCAAATAAATTACGACAACTTTGTTGAAAGTCTTGTTCCACTGGGCCTCATAGGGGGAGGTATGTAATTAAAAAGAGTTCAGAAAAGCAATATTCGTTGTAATAGTAGTAGAAGAAGTGCGAAGCAACGGTTCGACTTTCAGAAAACGATTGGAGAGAGTTTGAGGGCAGGTTAAAAGTCATTTAAACTCAAGTCTTTCAAGGGAGGCATTTGTGAGTAGCACATGATATGCTCCTTATATTGCCTATTTTACAAGGAAGAACGATTCCCTTATAAAGAGCTAGTAACTGGTGGTGAGAAGATTTAAAATCAATTCGGAACATCTAACACTTTACAAGCTTGTTTAAAAAGATCTACATTATACTAAGAACAGAGGTAGGGAAATGGGTAAAGCTATGTCGTTTCCGAGATGTTATAGTTGAGAGAAAGAATCTGTCGAGTAGATAGAGTAAAGAAAATGATTTTTTAAGGTATTAAAAAACATTTAGATAAGTATGAGAGTCAGAGATCAGTTGCTCCAAGGCCACTCGTCATTGGGATTAGAGATTGAGCATGTTACTTTTCAATTAGACAAAGTAATAAGGGGTGAAGTTTGCATAAAATTGGATCGGGGGTTGAAGGGACAGGTAAAGGATAATAGAAAAAGGATAGATGATAGAACAGAACCTTGAGGAACGCCACTTATGATAGATTTAAAGGATAATCGGTTGCCGTCTGCAACAACGGCAAAACGTTTTGAAAGGAAATCTGAGAGAAGAATAGATACCGAAGGATGGAAGTTTAGAAATCAGAGCTTGGTACCAGACCCTGTCGAAAGTTTTCAATATGTATAGCTAAACGGCAAAAGATTACCCGAAAGAAGGAACCCTGTTCGACTCGCAGAATCCTTCGGTCACTACTGAAAAGATATTGGCAGTGATCACTGGTGGAGGTGAGCAGGTTCATTCCATCTTCAACTAAACCTTTTTATCCCTAGAATCCATTCAGGAGAGAGACCGCGTATCGGCCATGGAAAAAAAAGCGCTCGTTCCCCTATCACTTGGCTAATTTTCATTCTGTTCGGAATCATTGCAGGGATAATATTCTACAGGCTAGGTACACTTTTACTAAAATAAAATGTGCCAACCTCCTTGGTTCTCCCACTGATAAAAATTTCTGGTCTCTTTCCAAAAACATCTCTAGCAATCTGCATTTCTTACTCTTATTCGCTCTGACTTTGACGGATCTGTAGTTAACTCTCCTTCTGAAAAGGCCAATTTCTTCGGACTCATTTTTTCATCTAATTCCACCCTCGATGATTCTGGCATCCCTCCTCCTACTCCTCCTCTCAGGGGTCCCATTCTCTACCTGTGATTACACATGATCATGTGTATGAGATCTATGAACTTCAGTAAGGCTAGTGGTCCGGATGGCATTCTTCCTTATACTTTATCCTCAATGCCAGAAGTGCGCATATGTTCAGTCGATCCAGAAAAAGGGTAGCTGTTCTGATCCTTCAATCTATCATCCAATACCTCTCAGTTGTATTCTGTCTAAAATCTTTGAAACTCTCCTTAACTCTCAATTCCTGGATCATATGAAGTCTCATTCTCTTCTCTCAGATCATCAGTATGACATTCGCCGCTCGAGTTCAACAGGTGAAATACTTTTCTATCTCACTGACTTATGGTCTTCTTTCCTTAGGGACTATGGGGGGAGCCTAGTGTGGTTACGCTTGACATATCGAAAGCTTTCGATCGAGCAGGGCACATTTCACTGCTCTCTAAGCTCCCTTCCTTTGGGTTTCCTCTTCTCTTTGCTTACTCTTGTCAAGTTTTCTCTCTGATCTATCCATATCAGCACTCGTTGATAGAACGACCTCTTTCTCCTTTTCTGTTAATTGTGGTGTTCCTCAAGGTTCTATTCTATCTCGAACTTTTTTCTTACTTTTCATCAGCGATCTCCTCAGCTGCACTTCCAACTCTATTTACTCTTACGCCGATGACTCAATTCTCCATTCTTCCACTCATTTCAAATCTGCTCCCTCTTTTGCATCTAAAATTCATTCACGTCTACAGCTTTCCGATTTTACTCTTGCGGATCTGAATGGGATTCCCGGTGGGGGTCACAGCAATTTTGTGAAATTCAAATCTTTAGAAACTCAACCTCCTTCAAATATCTTCCTTCAAAAACGCCTCCCACTTTCCTATCTCCTTCGCTTGGCTTTAAACGTCTTGCCTATGAACAACATAAACATCTTTGGTCTGAGCATAATGAATAAATTGTCTTAGAAACTCCGTATCACAACGGTTGCTAAGGTGGCGTCAAAGAATCTTGGATTTTTGTTTAAGCTGCCAGAATTTTTTTTATCTGCAAAGCTACTCCAGTTATATAGGCTCTTATTCGCCCTTGTTTGTGATGTGGTTTCCCCATTTTGGGGTCTCAGCTCCACCTTCTTTTGGATAGGGATTTGGTCTAAAGGCTGCTATAACATATTGCGGAGTTCGTACGAACTTTTCGCCCAAACGCCGCATGTTATGGAATGGTCATTTTTGTAAGGGGTGTTTTTGTTATTAGGTTTTGGTTTTGCCATTAAGGAGAATCACACAACACACAGCCCACACCCACACACACACACACACACAACACACAGGCACACACCCACACACACACACACACACACAACACACACACACACACACACACACACACCCACACCCACACACACACCGATTTCGTCAGTTTTTCGTCCGGATGCGCATGTTTGAATAAGTCATTTTTGAGCAAAATGCTTTGTTTATCGCTTGTTTACCATTACTCAAATCTTTGCCATCGCTTGTCCGGTAAATTTTAAACAATCAAAAGGAGGGGTGTTTATAATTTTGCTTCCAATCCACATTCGTTCTTCCATTTGTCTGTATAAAATCAACAATTTGTACATATAACTTAAATTTTAGTTAATATTACTCGTATGCGAGGCCTAAATTTATGTTTTAATCATGAATATATATATAATATATAATATATATATATATATATATAATATATATATAATATATATTATATATATATATATATATATATATAATATATATATATATATATTAGGTAAAAGCTGACACATTTCGTCTGACCTTCTGATATTCGATATTCGATAAATATCGATATATCGATTCTTGGATATATGCGATATATATATATATATATATATATATATATATATATATATATATAATATATTATATATATATATATATTATATATATATATATATATATTATATATATAATATATATATACTTAATATTATAGTATATATATATATATATAGTAAATCAAATGTCCGCAAATGGTTTTGAGATTTATAGAGTACGAATAGATTGTTGCGAATAAATGTCCAAAAGTACTCATTTTTGGGGTATTTTATTTTTTTGGGGGTATATCATAACGAATCCACGGGTAGTCCGCCGATGTCAGCGAGTCGGGGTCTCTCGGGGCCTCTACGTGGCTACGGGGGGACTATCCCCCCTCCGGGGATGGTCTCCGGAACCCCGCTTTTTTGGTCTTTGGGTGGTCGGGGGGGGGGTTTCCTCCGACCGATCCCCTCCACGGGTATGAAAACGTCCCACTCCGTCCCAATCGGCTCGAGCCCTAAAAAGGGTTAATGACTCCTTTTAGGGGGTCGTTGACTCACTGTGCCGTAAAAGTATAATATAGTATTATATATATATATATAATATATATATATATATATATATATATATATATATATTATATATCATATATATATAATATTATATATATATATATATATATATAATATAGCTTACGGAAAAAGTTAAACCATTCCACAACCTAGCAAACTCCATTCTATGTTTTGTTAAATTTTGCCAACTCAAAATGAAGGCACTAGATTTTATTAAAAAAAAAGTCAAAATGACAATATTTGATGAAAAAAGCAAATAGGTCGTATAAATCCATATTTAAAGTTAAATCAAAACTAACAGAGTTGTTACCTGTAAATCTAAAAAATTTGATAAATCCAGTAATAATATTTTGCGAAAACAGTATACTTGGGGCCAATGTTTACTATTAACATAAAAATAAAGCTTTCCTCCTATTTTCGTAATTTCAATTCTTTCCTACACTTTTCACAAACTTTTTTATCTACTATGAAACAAACTATAAAATCATTTACGTAAAATTTTAAATTTTTTTCCTAACACTTTTCACTAAACCTTCTTAAACTACTATGAAACAAAATGTTGCAAGAATGCTAAAACTTTATAATCATTTTCACAAAGTTGAAATAAATTTTTTAAAATAGGAACAAAAAATTATGTGGACCTCACTCTTCAGATGTTAAAAATTAATGACGTTTAGTATTTATATATAGATATTTTAATTTGAAACGGTCAAATAATGCCCAAAAGGAATACAGCCCATGTCACAACGTCTAGTTCATTCCCAAATGGGTTTCCTCGATATTTGTAACAAATATGGAGTTTAATACCAAATCTGTCAGTCTATCTAATATTAAGCCTATATATATATATATATATATATATATATATATATATTATATATATATTATATCATTTTCTAAAAATGTATTTCTGTATTTGTATTATATATATATCTCCCATTATGTAATATAGAATGATCTTTTAATA
>JABUQX010057890.1:0-34340 GCA_015478945.1 Trachelipus rathkii
GAAAAAAAATAGAAATAACTTAACCAGTTCAATAAGAAAGGCAAAGAGAGAGGCAGAATTAATTTAGCAAGGAATAAGTAATAAGAACCCAAGAAGTTTTTTAGCGTTTATAAATTTAAAAGTAAGGAATAGGACCAATTGGTCCAATTAATAAAATTGATGAAATTTAGTGAGTTCAGATAAAGGAGTTGGTTAACATTTTCAATGCTTATTTGCTTCAGTGTTTACAGAGGAAAGATTAGATTATAGTGTTTGGAGACTTAATAGTTCTTGTATGCATGTAACAAATAGACTTACGGAATTTGATTTGATATGTAAAAGATATTTAAACGTTTATAGATCATATTGATCCAAGTAAAAGCAGCAGGCCCTGATGGTATATATGGTTAGAATTCTGAAAGAGGGGTAGTTTAAGCATTGCCAAAGCACTGTATTTGATTTTTTAAAGCGATCTATAACATTTGGTGAGGTTACCAGATGACTGGAAAACGCATATGTGTGTGCCTATTTTATAAGGAAATGAAGGTAGTAAGGAAGATTTGCGAAATTATAGGCCAGTTAGCTTAACATCTCGTTGGTAAAGGTTCTGGAAAAGTTACTGAAAGTCATATCAGAGAAATATTTAGAAGATAACAAAGGTATTGTGATGACTCCCAGCATGGTTTCAGAAAGGGTATAGGCATGTCAGACAAACCTTTTTAGAATTTATGAATACATTACTGACGCATTGGACGAGGAGATCACAGTTGATATTGTATATTTAGAATTTAGTAAAGCTTTTGATAAGGTTTCCCCACATAAGGCTGATGAAAATGTATTGCAATGTGGTATAGGTGGAGTGGTACTGTGGATTAAAGAGTGTTGCGAATAGAAAACGTGTGTACAACTAAAATGGGGAATTAAATCATCATTGGGAAATACGTGAAGAGTGGTGTTTTTTTTTTTCCCCCACAGGGGGGTTCCCCAGTTTGGGCTTGGGGGGCCCCCTCCCCCAAAACTATGTTCCTCATATATATAAATTGATTTAGACCAGGGACTTAAATGCAAGGTTTCTAGTTTGCAGATGATACTAAAGTGCCACCTCAGTTAGGAATAGTGAAGGATGCATAAAGATTCAAAATGATCTTGATAAACTTCTGGGGTGGGCAGATAAAAGGGGCAAATGAATTTTAATAGTAAAAAGTGTAAGGTTCTTTCACCTAGGTTACTCAAATAAAAGTTT
Source organism: Trachelipus rathkii (assembly GCA_015478945.1). Classification (NCBI taxonomy): domain Eukaryota; kingdom Metazoa; phylum Arthropoda; class Malacostraca; order Isopoda; family Trachelipodidae; genus Trachelipus; species Trachelipus rathkii. The sequence goes on from JABUQX010057890.1 coordinate 1,223, forward strand.
TTAACTACGATATGAATGGGGAGTGGCTTGAGTCGTGGACCAAGAAAAAGATTTTAGGTGGATTATAAGCAGAATTTTGAAAGTAGCTAATCAATGTTGGAAGCTAGAAATAAAGCTAATAAGATGCTGGCATAATAAATCGCAATTGTTGTTTACAAGAGCAAGGGAAGTAATAAGTAACTGTATAATACTATGTTAGGCCAGTAATAGAGTATTGTGCAACAATTTGGGCCCCTTATCTTAAAGAAAGAACTTAGATATGCTTAGAGAAGAGTTTGCAACGTAGAGCAACAAGGATGAATTTTGGGGTTTGACGGTAAGAGCTATGAGGAGAGGCTGAAGGAGTTGGAATTGTTTTCTGTAGAAAGGCGATTTCTTCAGAGGGGGACATGATACAAGTCACAAAATTTTTACATCTATTTGATAATATGGAGACCAAAAATTTTTCATAGTAGAACATGGACAGGTGACCAGGGGGCATAATAAGAAAATTAAGAAAGAAAGAAAGTACATCTTGATATTAAGAAAGCATGCATTCAGTAATAGGGTTGTTTAAATTTTGGCAATAGTCTTGCCAGAGGAGGTTGGTTGAGTGCTGAACTCGATGCAAAACAGTTTAGAAACGGTTAGATTCGTTTATGGATGGGTTGAGTATCATATGTATAGTCTGACGAGCCAAATTGGCGGGTTTTTAGTTATAGCAGTTATTGTTAGATGCATGTGTGACCATAACTAGTTATTAATGCATGTGGGATGGTTGGGTATCATATTTATAATTCATTAGTTTTTGACTAAGCCAAATTGTGGATTTGTAGCTACAACAAATTGACAAGCCCTAGGGTGCTTTGTGGATTGCATGAGCATGTTTTGGGAATGGTTCTATTTGTTGACAGTCTCGATAGGCCATTGTGGCTTTTTACTGTCTCTTATTTTCCTAATGTCCTAATGTCCTAATATATATATATATATATATTTATATTTATATATATATATATATATATATATATATATATATATTATATATATATTATATATATATATTATATATATATAATATATATATATTAAATATATATATATAATATATATATATATATATATGGTAATATGTAATATATATATATATAATTATATATATATATATATATATACTATATATATATATATATATATATATATATATATATATATATATATATAATATTATATATATAATTTCTTGCAAATATTTAATACAGGCTTGGGTTCAAGTATATTTTATCAAGTACAAAGTACAAGTACAAGTAAAAGTACTCTAGAAATTGTTCAAGTACAAGCACAATACTCTTAGAATTTGTTTCAAGTTACAAGTACAAGTACCATGGTTATCAAATACAAATCAAGTACAAGTACTTTTATGAAAACTTGCATATAATATATATATATATATTATATATATATATATATATATATATATATATAATATATATATATATATATATATATATATATTAAAGACTATAACAATAAATTAAATTTATCTAAATATATATATATATCTATATATATATATATATATATATATATATATATATATATATATATATATATTATATAATATTATATATATTATATATATATATATATATATATATTTATATATATATATTATATATATATCATCCATCTCTTATCCAAGATTGGAGGTAAGGTGCGTAACATGCACCGGAACAGAAAAGTAGTAGAAGAATATGACAGCAAGTCGAAAAAAAGATCATCTTACCGCCCCCTTTATACCTTTTTGTGAGAACTCGCTCGCAGTCAAAAGAAAATCCACCCTTGAGCTTCACGTAACCGCGACGGACACTCACTATGACATCTCGTCAATTTAGGGTTCACCCCCCTGCGCCCAGGTGAGCTACAACCATACCCCCTCACCAAAAAATCCTGCCATTCACTCCTATTATGCACCTTCTTTCTTGCCCTGCCAAACTCACATTTTCTCTCCTCCAGACATTCCTTACTGACTCAATCACTTTTCTTCGATCTCCCAGCGGTCGATTCCCACCACACTCGCCACTATTACATCCGGTAAACCAAACCGCCTATCTTCCATTCCTTTCCACATGACCAAATCATTTCAACGTACTTTCATTTATTCTCTCATTTACCCCTTTCTTCACACCACACAACTCTCTAATACGTTCATTCCCAATTTTATTAACTCTTCTCACACCTATCACACCCTTAAGATTGTCCCTCTGTTTAATTTTATCATAAGATTACAAATTCAATTGTTGAAACTTTAAAATAAAAAAGTAACTCGAAGAGTATTAAAAGTAATGAGACTTACTAGTTTATGAAACTTAAAATAATAATGTTAAGTGAAAATCTTTTCTTCTAGAGTACACTTCTACATATTTATCTAAGTTTATTTGTGTTTTCATTGGATATGGCTAGCAATGCCTGATGTGTTATGCGTTCCTATTCTGTTGGGTTTCTTAAAAAGTTTTTTACCCTTTTGAGAACACTGAAAGATCATTCTGCTGACACTGTAGGTAGGAACTGTTGAATACAATTTCAAAAGCTTCAAAATATTTGGGTATACAACTTGAATGTGAGATTGTTTTGATTTAAACTCCAAGGAAAATCTGAAATTTAATGTGCGATCAACTTTTACTATTGCTTTCCTAGAAAACATATCAATCTCTGCAGATAAGCTGTCACATTCAATCTTATATACTTCCCCTATATCAGAACAATCTTCTTTGAACTCTTTGTTAGTGATAGAGTCACATTCAAATGTAGCAGTTAGTGCAGTTTCCATGTGACATAGCAGTGTCAACTGATTTTTGTCAAAGCGCGACTTTATGTTTTCAACAATATTGTCAATAAATGGATAGTATGTTGTTTTTAAGCAAAGGTCACGAGGTGGAGAAACAGCTGGATGAACATCTTCTCCACCAGTTTTCTGTGGAACGTTTCGCTTACGTGGAGTGACTGGTCCTTCAAATCCATATTGCTCACAAAATATTGCTCAGACAACACAAAGTCAAATTTATTTTCATTACGAAGATCTGCAATAGCTGTTTCAATCGGCTTGTCAAAATCAACACCTTCGTGAATTACAATATCATGATACTGAATATATTTTGAAAGAATGTTTGTCCTTTCATATACTTGTTTCATCATATTTAGGCCAAATGCAAATTCCATTTTTTTTTTACACACAAGATCAACCCATGAGCTTCACCACCAACCCTTGGGTCATTCGCTTCAATACGCTCCAGAGTTGTTATTATTTCTGGCAGATGCTGTTAAACAGTTCGAAGACTTTCATATCGACTGCTGAATCTAGTGTCACTCAGTGCTTTGAGAGACAAGTTTGTCCTAGATTCTGATTTATTACTTTCACCGATTTCTCCTTCCTTTATCTTTATAAATATTTCATGGCGTTTCGGCGAGTCTTCAATGAAACAATAAGCTGCTGAACTACACTGAAAACATTGCGAATCATGGAAATAAGTTTCGATAAATCCACAAGAGCAGGATTTAAAGGATGAATGTAACAGTGCACATAGACTGCGTTCGGATTATTTTCTTTTAATCTTGCGGCTACGCCTTTACCTGCTACCTACCATATTTGCTGCCCCGTCATAGCATTCTGCTACTATGTTAGAGATCTGTAAACCTACTTCATTCAGCACAGACAGGAGTAGGAGATGCAATGATTCTCCATCTGTAAGGTCTGTCTTATAAAAACCAAGAAATCTTTCTTCCATTTTTAAATCATTAGCTACATACCCCAATACGATACCTCAATTGCTCATGATTTGTCGCATCTGGAGTTTCAGCCACGATTACAGAGAAGTACTTGTTTTCTTGGCACTTTCAATTATGTTGTTTTATTTGACTGGCTAAATTTTACAGCATCTCGTTTTGTACATCGTGATGAACGTAATTAAAGTACTTTTCTCGCTCTAAAAACATCTTCAAAAGCAAATTATCTGATGACCACAATCTCAACAATTGTATCTAGTTACCCCGGTTATTCGAGGTTTTTTTTTCTTCAATATGGCCTCTTAATGCTAAGCCTTGTCTGCCAAGAAAAAAGTATTGTTTCAAACAAAATTCTATGGTACTCGCCGTTTTTTTACTTCTTTGCGATGGGAAGAAATCTTCTCTGATACGCTTTCTTAAAACTTTAAACCTTCTTGCTAGCGTTGCAAAGCGCTGTGATGAGAAGAAGTACGTTCGTGTTCTTGAAAACGCTGTGTTACTTTTTAACAGTTCTTAAACTCGTTAGTAATAAATGTTAACTCCTAACCACCAACACTGCCAAATAATTAAATAATCGACACGGAAAACAGAAAGCTTTGTCACCAAAGGCACTATATTCAAGTCAGTTAAATTGTGAATAACATTCACTTCTAAATCTTCTTCCTTTGGTCTCTGGGAATTGTGACAGGGAAGGTTAGATTGGTCCGTCTTTAAAATATTCCAAGGCACCATCTTTGCCACAAAGTGGATCTCACCTGTGGAGGTTAGACTGAGACCGGTTTAAATTTAGATATTGTACAGGAGGTTTGTTAACCTGACATTCACTGTCACAATACGAATTAGATGAAGAGTCAGGTCCAGGATCGTCATTAACAATGGAAGTACTAGGCGCAGGACTAGCTACAATGCTTTCTTCTTTCTTTTTTACCTCTTCTTCATTTTTCTCGCTTGCTACACTAACAAGTTAACCCGTCTGAAACAGTATCACATTCACAAGTACATTAATATCCAAAAGCTCTTATAACTTTATAGGAACACAGAGTACGCAATGTCACAAGAAAAAAAATTACTATTAAGGGGTGGCGCCTATTTTTGCTTCATGCTAAGCCCAATTTTCACCCCCCCCTTAAAATGGACATAAAATTCGAAATTTTCAGCCGATTTTGATTATATAAACACCAAACTGTAGCTTTTTTTGACCTCTAAAACGTCGTATTCCAGTGTTTTTCTGTGTCTGTAGTCATTGTTTTGGCATTTTAATTTTTGAAAATCTAGGTTTTTGACATTTGTCGAAACTCCTTCATAAACTATTTTCGAATTGACTTCAAACTTGAAAAATACAAAGTTTGGGACATTATCTTAAAAAGGTAGCAGGGGAATTTTGATATTTGACCCCATATCTGAGCATTGGTCGATTTTCAAAACCTACTATTTTTGGGTTTTGAAATTGAAAAATTGGAATTTTTTTTTCTGTTTATCCGATCCACATGAAATTTTCAGGACATTTGTAGTCGGGGGAGATGCACATTTCTTACTTAGATAATTTCTTTGTATATGCAGTAGTTTGGGATTTTTTCTTGGAACAAATTTAAAAAAAAAAAAAATTTGGAAATTTTTTAAAAATTTTCTTTTGAGTATACAAAAAAATTATCTAAGTAAAAAAGATGTATCTCGCCCGACTATACAAGCCCTGAAAATTTGATGTTGATCGGATAGGTAGAAAAAAATTTATATCAATATTTCACTTTTTTGAGCGATTAAATTTTTGAAAAAGTGAAATATTGATTTAAATTTTTTTCTACTTATCCGATCAACATCAAATTTTCAGGGCTTGTATAGTCGGGCGAGATACATCTTTTACTTAAATAATTTTTTTGTATACTCAAAAGAAAATTTTTAAAAAATTTCCAAATTTTTTTTTTTGAAAATTTGTTCCAAGAAAAAATCCCAAACTACTGCATATACAAAGAAATTATCTAAGTAAGAAATGTGCATCTCCCTCGACTACAAATGTCCTGAAAATTTCATGTGGATAGGATAAACAGAAAAAAAAAATTATCCAATTTTTCTATTTCAAAACCCAAAAATAGTAGGTTTTGAAATTCGACCAATTGCTCAGATATGGGTCAAAATATATCAAAATTCCTGCCATTTTTTTCATAATAGTCCAATCTTTGTATTTTTAAGTTTGAAGTCATTCCGAAAAATGTTTAGGGAGGAGTTTCGACAAATTGTTCAAAAAAACCATAGATTTTTCAAAAATTAAAAATACCAAAACAATGGACTACAGACACAGAAAAAACACTGGAATACGACGTTTTAGAAGTCAAAAAAATCTACAGTTTGGTGTTTATTTCCTCAAAATCGGCTGAAAATTTCGAACTTTATGTCCATTTTTATGGGGGTGAAAATTGGGCTCAGCCCGAAGCAAGAAATTGGACCCTCCCCTTAAATTGTTGCTTGGTGCGGTTCCTTAATCTCTAAATAATCCTTGGCTTTCTAGAAATTTCTTTTCGAGACTGTTCGAGGTGACCGGGAAACGCAGTTGCTAATTGGTGGGTCGAAACGATTACCATGGAAACGTACTGTCGTGGGGGAGTCGCATGCTTGCTGAATGACAGCGCTATTAACCAGGGAGAGGAGTGGGTTGGTATTGTGACAGTTTCTAGGAGTTAATGCTATTATACCTACTAATTGATTTTAGATTATATTAACTATACAGTATTCATTCAAGTTATAATTGTCACCCACTTATGCAAACTATTTATTTTTAAAAAGCGCTTAATTTTCTTAATTAACTTAAAGCTATCGCTGAAAATCTATCAAATAAATTCAATAATTTGTATTTCTACTCTGAATACACGCAGTGATATTTATCAAAGAAAATCCTTGTTTTATTTGTAAAAAATTGGAAATATCAAAACGTAAAGGATATCTAAATTTCAATATTTTCTTATCTTTGATATTGCCTGTCGAAATATTAAAAAAAATTATTAAAAAAGTGGGGGACTCTACCCCAAGCACCCCCAATCGCCGGCCACATATATATATATTATTATATATATAATATATATATATATATATATATATATTATATATATATATAATTATATATATTATAATATATATTATATAATATATATATAATATATATAATATATAGTATATATATATATATATATATATATATGAAACAATTAAATTGAGGAAGGTGAAGCTGCGTTTCTCGAATCAATCGAGTCATATCAAGAAAATTTTCCAATTTTCTTCTACTGGTGATCAACAAAAGAAAAAACTATATCACATCTGTTAACGTATGGAACATTGGGAGTGCCCTGCATTTTTCAGGTCCCAGGGCTGGCAATCTCATGTGCAGCTATGTAATGGAACATTTTTCCAATTTCAAAAAGCTAATCAAAGTTGAACATTATATGGAAAGTTTTACATTACCATTACAGATAGAACTACAACATCTGTATCAGCGGTACGTATTAGTAACTTGTGGTGGTCACATTGAACTGCATGTGCAACATGAAATAAAATGAGGGTGTCAGCTTCCTCGTGATTACATGGAGATAGCAAATGTAATAAAACTTGTGGTGATTTGCAGAGGATCTGATCTTCATCTGTAACGATAAGTGTCTTGTTAATCTCATCAAATGCTTCTATGACAGCTTTTAAGAGAAACCGAAATAGTTCTGTCTTGTTATCATCTACACGCAAAAAGTCCTTCCAATTTCTCGGTATGGGTGCATTTCCAACCACATGCAGTCTCGTTCTCTTTCCTCTCTTGGCTCTTGCAGTACCTTTAATAGAATTCGATTTGTAAATATCCCACACAATATCTAAACGTGAGATCATATTGTCAAACTGCCTTTTCATATACGGAATGAAAACTAAGTTAGCAAACTCATCAAATGTTTTGGCAAAACCAGGAGACAACATATGAATGGTTGCAGCTCCATCAACGACCACACTTGTAGTGGTGGGTTTCTCAGTCTGTGAAACAGAATGTGTTTCAAAGCATGACAATAGATCACTTTTTTGTACCAATGCATAGTATTTAATCTCTAGTTAATGAAGGAGGATATACCTGATTTCCATGTCTGAAAAATTCATCCAGATTTCCATTTCGGGTTTGGCAGGCAATATACAACTGAGAAAATAGTTCAACTTCTCTTTCATGGACGTTAGTTTCGATCCTTCGTTTGAAGTCCTTTTAGTTGAGCTGGTAAATAATGGAAGGTTGTTTCGATGTCTGACATCGTGTAATGATTTTGTTCCCTTTACAATACGTCCTTCCTCATATAAAGTAAACTGATCCTTTCCAATTTGTTGTATGTTTTGTTTTGTTTTAGTAACGAAAGAGAATTCAATTTCCTTACTTTCTAGATGCAACAAGTCCATGCTTTCATCTTCAAATGGGTTTCCAAAATCCTCAAACACATGCAGCACAAGTGATCGTACATCTTTTGCAAATGCTGTCTGGAGGACGCTTGGTGTCTGTTCATGATGGCGTGTTTGCAATTGTTTTTCCATGTCTTTGAATGTTTTTTCAAACTCTTCAATTACTTTGTCAACCTCTGGACCTACTATCATCCATCGACGAAAGGCATTAGCCTTATCTAGGATTCCTATAGCACCTCTTTCCCCTTTTATACAAGCGTTGTTCTGCTCGTGAGCTTGATCAATGGCAATTGCAGAGAAAACATATTAAGTCTTTTGTACAACAAAATGGCCATCACTGTACTCTTTGGCAATTGTTGGATGCTTGACTACTAACTCAGCCATATCTTTTAGATGAACTGGAATCTAACGAGCATAATTATACTGGTCTAATTCAAAAAACATATGAGCCAGGTCTGTTAAAGCATCTAAGTACATATCGAATGAAGACACTCGAAGAGAGCGTACAAATGTCAGTAAGCACCATTACATTTCCATTACAATTGTCCAGTAATGAAACTGTGGATGTTTACGTTTTCTTTCTTCACACCACTGGTGGTTAAAGTCTAAGCAAGACTTCCAATTTTCTTTAGTATTGAGGACATATGTATCATAAGCTTTCTGTTTTGGTATATATAATGCAACCACTGTTATTTGATGTGATCTTCTAGCTTTGGTAATGTGTGCTGCATGCAAGAATGAATCGGCTGTTCCTGATGACGCTATATCAGCTTAAACCAATGCTTCTGTCCAACCACATCCTTCTAGGAACTTTCCACTACTTTTCAGAGCGGCAATCTCAATTTGAAGCCCTCCAAACATAACAACAAAGTGGTCTTCTCAATATGTATTAGCCCATTTCCATTGTATCTCCTTTACTATGGCATATAAAGGCTGGTCAAATGTAAGAACTGGTATTTGTCCCGGGTTTAAATGGTTAATAGCAGTTTTCACTAAGTTCAATTACTCTCTCATGAAATAAAGGCAAAAAAGCTGTACGTGAAATTTGTGTGACCTCAGTTACTGCTGATTTGCATGATATGCAGCCCATTATGTATTCACTGGGGCGACTTGATTTGTTTCATCTAAAATCTTTCTTGCATTCTTTACCCACTCGTGTTCTTGGTTAATATGTTCCTGTAAGCCTGTCAAATTCTGTGATATAATAATATCTGTAGATATAGGTGAACCTTTCACCTTAACATTACCTGGCGTAACATCTGTGTAACTAGTCGGTAGTTGATGCAATGCCTTTGTGTTTGGAGCTTTAGCATGAATCGGCAAATGAATGCTACTGCTTCCGCAACCAATACTATCTGGATGCTGGATCAAAGAAATTCCAGTTCCATGGAAAGAATCTTTTGCCGTAGTGGAGGAGGGGTTATGGTCTATGTTGTCTATAGCTGCGGTAGTAAATACATTTTTACTTAGAGATGATGATAATAACTTTCACACACACTGCTCCCCATTTGTGATGACAGTCTTAACACACGATCATATGATACACTAAGACCTAGATTAAATAACCTATCAGCAATTCCATTTTTATGAGTAGGAGCATGTATCATCAGACCGATGTAGATTGGAACAGGTGTTTCCTGAGCAATACTGTGTCGAACAGATGATGGAATGGCTTCTTGTTTGCGTTTGTGTTTTAGGCTGTTGAAATTCATTAGCTGGGCTATGGAAAGGGAAGCATGTGATGCTGGTTCAGCATTTTGATCTTTAATGTTTGGACCTTCCAATACCATGTTGATTACGGTTAACAAAAGGGTGGAAACAAAGTTCTCATGGCAACTTTCTTGAAATGACCCCTCAAAATAATATGAATGGCAAAACATGTCTCGACGTACAATCTGTGCTGTTCGTGCAAGAATAACTGCATCATTGTCGTTATCCTTTTCACATGATTTCTCTAAGGCAGCACCAATATCATATTACAAATGCTAATAAAACCTTTCGACCCTTGTTGTGGGCCGTTGATCTGTAAAATGCGCAAGTATTCAATTTTTTAGTCTAGTGCTGTGAACTGTAGAATCAAGATTGATTCCAAAACTTTGCAATCTCGTGACACATAGTTTTACTAGATGAGATAATTTAAATACTGTAGCACACTCTGATTGCTCATGTGTCTTCTCAATGTACACAACTAATTCTGCGAAAACAATACCTGATATCCTATTTTCCTTGTCTGTTTCAGTCTCTTGTGCTGTCCTGACAGCTCTTGCCCGATTATATAGGTCTACTAAACACTTAATGTGATATTTAGCTTCCAAAGCAACCACGTCACCTGCACTCAATCGAGCCAGAAGTTCTGTGTCCTCAATTAATGTTGCACTTGCTGTTATGCGTCTGTTTAGCTGAAATGTTGAAGCTTGACGCCAACGTTCATTAGTATTTGCTGATTCTCCATAAAAAAAGCAAGTTTCGGGGGTAATCTTCTCCGAGTATGATCTTGCCCTCTTACGTTTGATAGCTTGATTCTCATCTTGATGGTTTTCTCTGGTTATCTTTTCTGCTCTTTGAAGCATTGTGTTGTTGAATTTCAGCTTACATGACTGGTGCTACTTATCTTTATTGTTACTAAGGGTCCTTTCAATACCCTCACCATTATTTAATTGATTCAAATTCAATTGCTTAGGCAGAGAACATAGTTCATCAAATTTTATAAGATTTTCAGCCAATACTTTGTAGGTGGTACCAATGTCTTTTCTCTTTGATAAATTTGGATTTGTTAACAGTTGCAATGTATCCTCTTGGCAAATGAAACATAACTCCCAATTTGTCGTCGTCGGTTGGTGTGGTGCTGTTGAAGGTGCAAAAGGGTCTATGAGTATGAGATAGAACAGAGATTTAAACTCGGGGAAAAATTGACCAATAAAAAAAAGAACAAGAAGAGAAGTTAAAGATTAAAAAACGTTAAAGATTGAAAAAAAAGGATAGGTAGATAGATAGGAGAGTGAGAAGAAGATAGTAAGTGGGCAAATAATAGTAGGATACGGAATGCATAATAGCACAAAGAGAAGAAAAGACATGTGGAAAAAAGAAATTAGTTAAGTAAAAAAAAAATAGAAACGAACCGCAAAAGAAAAAACTGAAAAGAAAATCGACAGCACAAAACGCATTCAGAAGAAAGAAAATACGAATGAAGAAAGGATGAACATAAATTATGAGATAAAGCGCATGAAATTGGATTAAGATGCTCTGATAATCTTCGCCATTAGACAAGACGCCCTTAGGCTAACATGAGGGACAAGAAAGTCAAGAGTGAAGTAAGTAACAAAAAACAAGATAATCACCATACAATAAAGAAAATATATATACATATGAGAAAAAATAAAATACATATATATACACTATGACACAACCGTAATCATCACCCCTATATATATCTATATACTTAAGAAAACAAATAATATCAACATAATTATATAAAACATAAACAAATAATAATAAAAACCATAACAATAATAATCATTTTCAATAAAAAATTAAATAAAACCATATAAGATAGAGATAAAAAATCAATATTCTCACTATATATATAAAACCTAAGTAAAGGTGACGTATGTTCAATTTGCCGGTATATACTCCTGAAAGTTTCAATTATGGTAGATATCTTTTAATTAGTTCTTCATGTGAGGGAAAACTTCATTCAACTATGCAAGTGTTTTTGGCGGTTGAGCATATTACCTCTTAAATATTTACCTCTTACCTATTAATTTATAATTCCACTTATAACGACCCCAGATCTATTCCATCTTCTCCAATTCCTTCCATAGGAATTACCAAACCCCACCCCAAAGAAACAACCAAAAAATTACTTACGAAAATCATTGAGCTTTACTAAAACCCAAAGATAACAAACACAAATTCATTCCATACACTTCATAGGTTTGATTAAAAAGAAGGAAGATAAATCAGAATTTCTGGAAAAATATTATTAGCAAAAACTATTGATTCAAGAACCTTATTTGATGAAAAACTAAATTAAAAGTTATACTTAAAATTAATTAATTATAAACTAATTGAAATAGAGAAATAATTCCTAAAATAGGAACATAGAATTACCAATTCTTGGACTATAACATATGTTAATATATTTTTCTTTTTGTTAATACTTCATCTTTAACCTACTACGTTGTAGGTGAAACTTTATGAAAAATAGTAATGTTTTCATAATGTAAAAAAATACTATCTACATAAGTAATTTATAAATAAACTCAACAAAAAAAAAAAACCGTTCAGATGAACGGTCTTTTTTGTTACTTAATACCATATATCAAAAACTAATACAAAATACACAATAAAATAAAAAAATAAAATCCTATATATACCATATATATATATATATATATAATAAAAATAATAATATATATAATATTACTAATAAAAAATATATATAAATAAATATAATAATAAAAATATAAAAAATATATATAGGACTATATCCCTTTAAAAAGGGATGTTAAAACCAGAAATATATATCGAAACGTAAAAGTCGATGTCAATCAAGATATATTTTATCTGATAAATCATAAATTCAACGGCAAAATAAAGACAGGTGAAGCCCAAGTTGACAAAAGTTTTATTTTCCTTCCTACACTTACCAAAGACCATAAAATAACCCCAAGAATTACCAATAAGCACAACGAATTGCTCCAAAGTTCCAGTCCACCCGGGCCTCCTCTACCGCCTCAGCGACCGGGAGACGACGAGAACCCGCGCGCGGAACTCCCTTCAAAACACCCTCTGTCCCCTACAAACGTCGCCGCTCAAAGCACCATTAAATCACCACATAAAATAAAAACCCAAAAAAATTTTAAAAAACACAACAATTAACAGATATAAAAATTAACGAATCCGAAAATAATAACAAAGCCCCGATGTCCCAGGCAAATATTATTCCTTCTCCTTATTTCTATTAGGTGTTTAAGATTAAAAACGATCATCACAGTGGCCAAACATGGAAGTAGACGATTTAGTGAATCAGCGTATTTCGATTATCTGATATTTTATGTAACACCTTTTAAAGGAGAAAGTGAACCTATAATAATAATAAGATAATATATAAGTAAAAATATATAAAAATAAATAGATACTAAATAAAAAATATAATGATGAATCTGAATATAATAACACTAAATATGATTATAAATATATATATTTAATAAAATATAATAATACAAAACTTATATATATATATACATACACTATACATATAATATATCATAAAAAAAATATATATAATAATTATATATAAAATACTATAAAAAAAAAAATTAATTAAAAAAAAAAAAATATAATATATAAAAAAAATTGACTTAGTTGTTAGCTATGGAGGAAAATTTATATCCTATCCAAAAAAACTAAATAAAAAATAGTATTATATCTAAAGGTAATTAATTCATCCATACTTAACCCCCAATATACATATACATATAGTCACCACTCATAAAACTACACACCCCCCCCCCCTATACTATATGGATTCAGCGCCTCTCGATCACCCGTATAAAGCAAGCTCCACTCCCACTGCCCTCCACATCCCTCCTACCAAAAAAAAAACGTAATAACATTAATGCTCATACAGAATGACACCACGGAATACTACATTGCTAGGAATCCGTCCCGCCGCCTCAACAAAAAAGTTTAGCCCCTGAAAAAAAAAAAAATAAAAAAAAAAAAAAAAAATAAAAAATAATATATCTCAAAAAACTACAAATAGCAAATCGCGAAAATCAGGAAAGTACCATTTATTGGCAATACGCTTGAGTAAAATTTCACAAGATAAGAAAATGTTAAAAAAAAAAAAAAAAAAAAAAAAAAAAAATTATTGTTAAAAATAATATAAAAAAAAAAAAAAAAAAAAACCAAAAAAAACCACCCAAAACAAAAACCCACCCCCAGAAACAACCACCCCCAAAAACCAAAAGTAATAAATGAATTACAAGGAAAACCTATATTAAGAGACACAATTTTAAAAAATTAAGAGATTATCTCAAGATTAAAAAATAAAACAATACGAACTATTACATATATTAATAACTTGTTTATAATCTGTATTTTGTTATAAAACTACCCAAAAATATAACCACCAAGCCCGGAAAACAGTATAACACGGCCACCAGATAGCCAGCAAAGAGAAAAAACATTCGGACAATCAACCGAAGTCCTCTCTCCCAGAGCCTTCACGGGGAAAACTACGGTGGTAGGAACCTCAATTCCCCCCTCGAGAAAACGAAAAAAGGGCTCCAGGAAACCCACATAGACTACATTGGCCAACATAACTAACCTGGAATGTATCGCAGGAAAAGCCCAAAAAGCGAGTTGCCTACACGCCCACAACTCTCCTACGAGCCGGTATGGAAAAACGAAATAACCCCCCCTATAAAAGTTACCAACCAAGACAGGCTCGAGCCCCCAACAAAAAAAAAAACAAAAATACAAGAATGGTGCACCCGTCATAAACGCACCCAAAATTATAAATATAGAAAAAGTCCAATTTCATCTTAATAACTAACCGAGAAAAAACAATAAAAGGTCCCCTACATAATAGGACACAACTAAAACATCTTCCAAAACACAAATTACAAAAAATTAACAATTAATTATTAAAACAAAAAATTAATTTTTATTATTTTTTTTACAAGTTTATACTAACCGGCTTATTTTAAGAAGATTCCAAAAATGTATTCCTTTTTGCTATAGCTATTGTAGGATTGATATGAAAGAAAATATATAAATATATTATTTATTTACTTTTTTTTTATTTATTATTATTTTTATACTTAAGTTCAGGGACAAAAACATATAGACCAGAGATAAATCCAAATAAAAGCACAATGACTATTCGTTTTACACTGTAAAAAAAGCATTTAATAGTTTTTAAACAGTATACCATATGACGGACATAAATAACACAGAACACGCATGGTAAAAAAATATATATAAATAATAAATTACTAATAAATATATAAATAATAATATATATAATAATAACTATATATACATATAATAATACTATTACCCTAAAAAATATAAAACCTACAAATAAAACTCAATCGGATAGTTTAAATACTTCAAAAATTTATGTAGTACATAACAAAGAAGATCAAATAAAAACGAAAATAAAAATTAGGGAACAGCTATATACTCAAATAAATACAATATATACTAACAAATTATATAACATAAAACACATCGAATACAAAATTATACCCCCGCCCTACTCAAATCACAATACATCACGCCTCAAATAAAAACAATTATACCCTTACATATCAACGTATACAATCCACTATACTATAATCAACTACTCTAATAGCACCTACAATAAATAACTCACCCAACATAAATGAATCATACCCCGTCACAAAACCATAGATACTAACCCATAATAGACCTAATAAATACTATTACATTATATACCTACATATATATATATAATAAACAAAAATAACCATATAAACGAAAATAATCACTTAGTGATTACCCAACCCAGCCTATAACCTAACGAACAACCGTCATACACCCAATTAACAAACCACCACCTAACATTTTAATACAACTCTACAAAATACCAATAATAATAGCAAAATAATAAAATAATACACCGCACCATAATATACTCTCCGTAATATACTCTATACTCAATATAAACTCAAACACCCTATAATACCACTTAAAATACCTAATAATTCTATAATATAAAACCACCCTAAACTCCATAAAACCCACTAGTATACAGGCTCCAACACTCAAAGACCACGTGTACCCTGTCAAATGAATATCTCAGAACAACACACTCCAGAATACGCGCCTACCAAAGAAACACCTGATAAAGAAACCCTAATATGGCAAATCAGGCGCTCATCGAACCAATATTGTATGGAAAAAAATCGAACAAAAAACAAAACACCCTTCTACTTTATTATCTTTTATTTTTTACTCTCTTTTCGGCGAAAGCTTAAAAGTATTAACGAATATCTCCTAGCAAGAAAACTAATAACAATAAATGGGAAACCCACTCAGCTTCAAAAACTGCTTATAGCGGGGCGCTCGAACCGCACGATCAAAGACTTGCCGGACAGAGGAGCGGGACGTTTTCCTACCCAAAACGCCCTACGCGGCGCAAAGCACACCAAAGGGCGGAAGGGAACCCGCGCACACCCAAATACCCAAAGAAGCAGAAGCGGACGGTTCACAGCGAGACCCTCCCCGGAGGGGGGAGAAATAGGTCCTACCCCGTCCGTCAACCCAGCAAGACCGGACCGAGAGACCACCGACTCTTGCCATCTTTGAACCACAAGAGATTACCATGGCCAAAAGACGCGTTCTTGTTTATTATATCAAAGCTTATTAAAACCACATACAATGTAATAAATTATATCTAAGTTTTAAAGGCGTCTAGAAATTGGTCTGTACTCCGGGCATCGGCAGATGTTGGAAAGATATAAAAAAAAAATAAATAAAAAAAAAAAAAAAAAAATAAAAAAAAAAATTATTTTCCATACAAATATTTCAAACGCTGATATTCAATACTATGTTATCCAGTTCCCCCTACCCTTTCCTTATACCTATTCAAGAAATTTATGTCAAATGTAACATTTTTAGATTTCACTCAAAAATAATATTTGTAGGTTACTATAATAAAATATATAATATAAAAAAATAAAAATATATATATATATATATATAAAATATAATACTTAAATATATAAATAATAATAAATAATTAACAATATAAAGTTTGTTAAAGCCGCTAATTTTGTATTGTTAACAGACTGAAAATAACCTAAGCACAATACAAACCCAATAAATAAATAAATATAATAACTAACAATATCAAATAATACACTAATATATATAAAATAAATTACCCAATAAAATCATAGCACTTATCCATAATAAAAAGGAAGTCTAACAACCATAAAAGTGGCGTGCCAAATCGAAAGATCGAAAAACCAGAAACTATGCGTCGTGAAACATCACCAAATGCAAGTGTTCAGACCCGTGTTAGCTGAAAACTTCCGAAATAGAAAGATACCCGAAAAAGATTTTCCAACAAGTTGCTTTATTTTTTTCATGTAAAACCTTACTAATATGTTAATTATTTTATAAACTTTTCACTGTTATATCGTTCATCCATCTCTTTAATTTAAAGAGAGGCCTTTCGAGCCGACCGGCCCCGCCCCGAAACAACCGCCGGAACAGATCAAGGGCCACCCGAAGAGGAACGCACCCCAAAAAAAATCACCCACCGATCGTACCACCGCATCGAAACAGGAACCGAGAAGTACACACTGGAGACATCAATATTTACTTATAACTTTTGCGATATAATCCAAATTCAGAGAGTATTAACGTTTCAGGCCAAAAAAAAAAAATAACACCAAACTTAACCCCAAATAAAAAAACTCATAGGCAACTGGAAATAACGACTAACCATTCAATGCAAACTTAGAAAAAGACTATCGATCAAGTAATAATAAATCCTCAAATTGCACAGAAAGATTTGCTATTAATGGACTAAAGTAGAAGGTACTTCCAATTTAACAAATAGACACAAGCATATACATAATAATTATATTAACACAGTACACTCGATGAGTGATAAATTAATAACATCGAATAACAAAATTAATAATAATTACACCCACAGATAAACTACAATGTATATAATTGGGTATTTATTATGCTTTTATTATTTAGCAAGATGCTATAAAAAATTGTTTAATTCATTATAGTGCGTATTATTATTATAATAATAAAAATTGTCTTCTTTATAATTTTCTCTTTGCCTATGACCTGGCCTGCAAGTGGCAATGTGTAATCTAGTCTTAACCCAAAATATATAAATCAGTAAATCAATATTAATTTTGGAATCTTGCCATTCAAGTTTATTCTTGATTGATAAGTTTGTCAAAGTCAGGAGACCAGACAACTTATTACTTGATTAGAAAATTGTGTGTTTCAAATGAAGGAAAACCATATTTTGTCATTTTGAAACTCCTACAATTTTGTTTCTGCAAAAATTGAAACTATTTATTTATTATTAATATGTTGTCTTTAACCTAAAGAATTACAATATCTGAAACCAAAATTTAGAATAGTTTTTGAAATTGAAAAAATTGGATTAAATTTTTTCTGCTTATCTGATCAAACTAAATTTTCAGGCTTTTAATTGGGGAAGATACACATTTCGTTTTTAGGGTAATTTAATTTGTATATGCAACGTTTGCCTATATCATAAATAAAAATAGATCATATTACTAAATAACAAATATGATAATCTTCTCAACTTTAGAAGCTCATAAAATGAAAGATTGATTAAAATAGTAGAAGAAGTTAATTTTTCAAATTGATTTCAAGTTTTCTAAAGATGAAGATTTGAAGCTCTATGAGGACCGACATTTCGGGCTATTTTTTTTCTATCTCACGTCGCAATTAATATCAAATTTTATGTCTTTATACTAGTTGGGTAAGAGATATAATATCTTTTATAACTTGGTATGGAAAATTTAACTATACTATGAGGATCTATGGTTTTCAGTATCATAGCACTTGTTTAATAAATTCTATAGGTAAATATACCTAATTTTTATTAAAATATTTTCAAAAAAGTTTCAGTGAGAGGATAAAGATTAATTTATAAGATAAGTATATTAATTGAGTAAATACAGAAAGTTTTATAAATATAGATATATATATATCATATATATATATTCTAATAATCATATATCATATATAATATATATATAATATTATATAATATGTTAAAATGTGACCTACTGCATACACAATTTCAACAATATGCAAGTGCATACTCAATTTAAGATCATTTTACATACAACAAAATGCTTAAAATATTCTCCAATTATTCAACAAAAACTGAACAACTATATGTATGGAAAACATCCACAAACTCAATAACCTTTAACTTGACTTTTTCTTCTCCCCTCCGCCCCTCCCTTCACCTCTTAATATCCTTTTCAATAAATTAATGTTAGTTCGTACATCGGTTCAGAACAAAGTATTAATTTTTCCAAAAAATTTCTTTCATACCCACATAGTATAAATAAATCCCACAGACAAATTTTTAAAACTGCATACCTGCCCATGTCATCCCTCACCAAGAAAGATCATTGGAAGCTCAATTAGATCAGGTTTGTGTGAATCAAATCCTTACTCTCATGGAGCACACTTGCTGACCAACGGATACTTTTTTATTTAATATCAAGCAAAGCATCCCCACAGTAGCACGCTGAATTTCGGTCATGAAGTTTTATGTAACATTGTTTTCTCAATAAGCCTGGAATAGCTTATATAAAGAAATCCTGGAGGAGACGAAGGACCAAGAGCCGCTGAAAAAGTTTGTCAAATCTTTTGTCTACATGTTATGCCTCATTTTACTCATTCTTCTTTATATCAAATAAATTATTGAGATATTATATAATATAATTACAATATATAATAATATAAAAAAAATTATATAAATTCTTGGATCTTCTATAGTTTTTGACAGTAGCAAAAAAAAAAAATTATGAGTACAAAAAATATTGAAAAGATAAAAAAAATAGCTAGGAAAAATTCAATCAAAAGAATCCTTATTACAAGTTGAAAAAATGTAAATTGATTATTTATATTAAGAAACTAAATTATATAAAGAAGTATCGCTTACTGCGAAAAATTTGACTTCACATTCCTAATTTTTTATAATTTTTATAACTTTTATTGCTTCTATATAACATAGTATAAATATATATATATATTATATAATTAGGTATATATATATATATAATATATATAATATAATACAATATTCAATATATATTATATAATATATATATTTATTATTTACCAGAAATATAACAAAATATATATAATATAACTATAGGTTGAAATATTATTTATTTACAAAGTATGTAAGTATATATAATATATATCAAATGGGTTGATATTATATGTATATTACGATATATATTATTATATAAGTATATTATATATTAAATCCCATTTTGTATCCAAATATTTAACGTTCCAATTTGTTTCCTATAGTTAGAGAGGAGCGCTATTAAATTTGGCTATAGAATTGAACTTCACTAATATATTTGCTTTTTTGAGGACTTAAACTTCGATTTATGTTTTAAATCCTCAGTTTTATATAATATAAATTTTTTTTGTTTTATTTCTAATAAATATTTAATTATTTGTGTTGCGAGAATGAGTGTAATATTATGTACTATATGATTAATTATAACTCAGATTATATATATATATAATAGTATATATATTATATAATATAGTATGAGTATATATATATATAATTATATCTAAATAGCCAAACCTCATCAAAATGCGAAGAGAGCGTTAGCCCTCGCTCAATAGACAAACCTTGCTCCGTTAGGAGCAAGCCCAAGGCTTGTAATAATGTAATAAAATATTAATAATAAACAAGTCAAAGTGTCTAAAGCTGATCATTCATGTAAGTAGAGAATCTATAATAATAATATGATAAAAGTAATAACATAATAATAATACGTTTGGAAACAGCGAGAACTTTTTCATGAGTGTATTTTATTTTATTTTTTTTTTTTGTTTTGGCATTTATTCGTCGAAATATTTTTTAAAAAAAATTATTTTTTCCCATTTAGGGGCCAGCGACCGATGGGAGACAGATGGTTGGAAGATATCGCCCGCCGTCGTAATGCCAAAAGTGTAATAAGGAAGTAAAATAATTATCTTTTTTCCATTTAACGAAAGGAATACCAATAGGGTAAACCGCAAAGATGTCCAAGAGTCGGGTCTCTTATCGGCCTCCCGTGGATCGACGGGGGGCCATAGTCGTAGTAGATTTAAGATGTGAAGGGGAAATACAAATTTTTTTTATTTAAATATATCCATCAGATAGAAATGCGAAAAATACAAATAAAACCACGATTTAAGTGCAAAATGTCTGCATCCTAAAAATTTTACCACTGAATCTCCAATAATATAAAATTTATGTTTTTACTGTAGGTCTGCCATTGCCGGTTCTCGATCGTTACATGATGTCACAGCTTTAACACTGACCATAATATAATAATTTTTAATACTATTTATAAACTAATAAGAGAGATTTAGACTTTCTCTAAACATTGAATTAAACGAACTGTTGAGTCACCATCTGTAATATTAAAATTTTTCTTGCAAAAATTCATAGCTTCTGATAACCTTATCACGAAAATAAATATAAGCAAAATTTGTCAAAAGGAGTGTTGAAACTTTTCCAAAGGCCTGTCTTTGTTCAAAGTAAATAATTACCTGACAGATCCAGAATATTGTAGCATACCCAGCGATAATAATTTCCACTAAATTAAAGTTTGGTCAGAGGGGTCTTAGGCTCAACTCTATAAAGCCGCTAAGGAGAGCTAAAATTTAAATATGTTGTAGAATAATGGTTTTTGACTCCATTTATTTTTTAACATTTTTATTAACGAAAACAAATTAAATTGTTATCATTACAAAAACGCAGAAATTAGCAAATTGATATCAAAGTAGATAAGGACAACAACAAACTAAAATTTAACTATTAAACGATGTAGTTTTTCTTCTTAAATAAAAAAAGAAAAAAAATAGAATATTTTGAAATCAATTGATTAGTGAATTAGATTATTTTTGAGAGTATTTTTTTATTTGATTAATCCTTTACATAACTTTTTTTATTTCATTATGCCTATGCAACTATTTTGATCAAGTCCTTGTAGCGCTATAACAATAAGTTTCTCCCTTTTGATATATAAATATTAATTTAATAATAATATATAATACAATATTAAATACTATAATAATATATATATAATATATATATACATATATATATATATATATTATAGTATATAATCCCTTCAGAAAGCGGTGTTAGTAGGCTATAGACTCATCAAAGGAATAATGGTAGGAAAGGCAAGGTTTTACAAAAAGTTATGTTTTTGGACCAGGAAAGTAATGATGTAGGAATCATTGTGTGGTAGCTGACATACTCTAAAGCTTCTTTGACGCAGGTTATTGGCATGCGTCACACTCTCTAAGCTACCTTCCCCTTTGAATGTTCCTCTCTTGCTTTGCTTTACTCTTGTCTAGTTTTCTTTCAGATCGTGCCATTTCAGCTCTTGTTGGTGAAGCAACCTCTTCCTCTTTCCTATATCAATTGTAAGTGTTCCACAGGTTTATTCCCGCTATTTCTACTTAGCATCATCGATCTTCTTAAGCTGCACTTCTAACTCTGTTCAGCTCTTATGCCGATGACTCAACTCTCTCCATTCTTCCCCTCATTTTAATTGTGCTCCCTCGTTTCTGTATTCTAAGAGTTGCCCATTCGTTCTACAGCTTCCTGATTCATTCTTGCGGATGGTCGAATTTCTCAGTGGGTAACCGTAATCTTTGTGAATTTCAACTCTTTGAAAACTCAACTTCTTCAGTATCTCCCTCTCTAAAATACCTCCAACTTTCCCCCATCCCTTTGATGCTCTAATATCTTACCCAAGTAAACAGCATAATACATTCTAGGACCTAAACATTAATAGTGAATTGTCTTGGAGACCTAACATCACATCGGTTGCTAAATGGCCTCAAAAAAAGCTGGGAATTCTGTTTAAGAGTGCTGAATTTTTTT
The DNA here is from genome assembly GCA_015478945.1 of Trachelipus rathkii. Classification (NCBI taxonomy): domain Eukaryota; kingdom Metazoa; phylum Arthropoda; class Malacostraca; order Isopoda; family Trachelipodidae; genus Trachelipus; species Trachelipus rathkii. Next base: position 24,081 of record JABUQX010057890.1, read on the forward strand.
TCTTCTGCTCAGATACTCAGTTACATAAGAGTCTTATTTCGCCCCTGTATGGAACACCTGTTTCCCACATTTGGGGTGGATCCGGTTCACCTGTCCTTTTGGATAGAGTTGAAGCTAAGGCTAACAGGCTTTATAAACTGTCCAATACTCTCTGACTCCCGGTTGACCAATTTCGCAAGTTCATGAACGAGCAGCCTCTAATGCTTCTTTATCGGTTGCACTTAAAACGCACCTGCTCGCACAAATTGACCTGCTCGCATGCCCTCCCACCACTCAATTTTTCGTGAAGAGGTTGCCTTGTCTCTCTCATGAAAAAATTATGTGAATATTGGAGACTCAAGGATCACTCATTGTGGTACCTCCTTCTTTCCAGCCCCATTTGTTTTGTGGAACTCCTTGGGTTCTTATATTTTCCCCGCAATATTTAATCTTCCTCTATTTAAGTCCCGTGTCTGCGCCCACCTATGATGGAATTGCGTTAGGCAAGGGTCATGGTGGGTTTACTTTCCATTGTATTTTATTATTTTTCTTTATGTAAGTTTTTTAATTTATTATTTATTTTTTTTTTATTTTTTTTTATTTTTTGTTTTTACAGTTGTCACCACCACTCACGGGCAGAGCCCGATTCAAGGAGAGGGTGTTTATTTGTTTATTTTTTTTTTGCCCCCTCCTTTTGAAAAGGGCATTGCGTGAGTGGTGTTATAATAAAAAAAAAAAAAAAAAAAAAAAACACTTAGCACGCTCTGATATTCCTATTCCGAGTTTTATAAGAATTAACAAGTGATAGGCAAACAAATAGTTTTTCCATTTACGATGTTTATTTTCTTCATCATTAATGGTACAATAACAAATGTAACCGGAACCATAAATTTTAGAGGAAGAGAAGATCTTCAATAATCGTCTGCTCCATCTATTTTTATTCCTTGACTTTCATTGTCCGACTTTATTAAATGACTTCTCTCAGACAGATCCATCCAGGAGGATGACAAACAAGTGTGTGCTGATTATCATAATGATATCTTCAAAATGATTGAAATACTATGATACAATTGGTTTCACTATGATGTGTCATGGGAGATGCTGTTACCAATATAAAGAAAAGATTTATACACGATCTAAGTGCGGTCGTACTGGCAGAGAGATGAGAGAGTATTTTGCAATGCTTAACATAACTTCAGAGTAACCGTCATTAATTACTAAATTAAGCAAACAAAGTGTGGGGTCGCAATTTGACCACCAATATTTTTCGAGAGAACTTCGCTGACTGTTTGTTTGAGATATCACACCATTTCTAATGTTGATGACTGACGAAATTTGGGTTGTTTACTTCAAGAAAGAAAACGAATTTATTTATATTGGGCACCAAGCAATCTTCAATGACACAGTGAACATCATCTGGGATAGGTTTAAGCATTTCGCACAAACAATTTCATTAAATATTGTCACTAACATTAAATACGTCAATGACGTTCAGTGAGAGGTTCAGAGCACAGCAAAAAAATTGTTTTGCTACTGAAATAATTATCAGCGGTATGACTACTCGGAGAAAACAAAGAAATTGTTGATTGAGTATCTGGAGTTCGTCGGGGGAGAAAGCTAACTTTGATGATTATATTTGATAGAGGTTATAATTTTTAAACTTTAATTTTAAAGCGTGTCCTAGTACATTTTCTTTAAACTAATATCTCTGTAGTATTTTCTTTAGTAGTGTTGCAAGAGACCGATACTTTCGTTTGCCATACAAGCCTCTAGAATGTTGAAGCGTGATGAAACGAAAATAGACCATTACTAATCACTTTCTGTAAATCTTATATAATGATTTTCGCTTCAGGTCCCAATATATTTGTATTTTTATGTTAGTTTCAAGAGTAATCTGCTTCGTTCTTAAATTTGGAATTGGAGATCCTTTGCTCTTTTTACTCCATTTTCTTTTCTACAGTTTACTTGTGTTTGCTGTTTAGATAGTTCTTACAGATGTCATTTTTCCTTTCCGGAGAATAATCTACGGTTTGCAATGTCCACTAGGGAATTGCTTGACTTCAAACCATAGTTTGTTGATATTTTGCTGACTAACCATATTATAATTGTAGATTCGAATGCTTCTTAACTCTAACTTGTGGGTGCAATACATTGACTGTATGGAAAATATCTAATTTTCTCACAAAAGTTATTTAAATTTTCTAAAAGTCCCACATCAGATCATTTTTATTCGGCATTCCGAAGTGTCCGAGTGCTTATGCTATAACTCATAATAAGTTGCGAAACGAAAAGTCTAGTGTGTATCATCTCTGTATATACCATATTATTTTATAATATTATATATAGAATATAATACAAAATTATATATACATAATATAACAATGATATATAATATATATATATATTAGTATATATGATAATAGTATAATAAAAGGACTGTAGCTAGGGGATTTGAAAGAGGTCGATCCGAAAATTAAATAATTTAAAAACTAAAAGAAGTTTGATGGGTTTGTCTCTTAATTTCATTATAATTGTACATAAAAATACTGACAAGCAATAAAGAGCATATATTAATAGAAATGAGAGAACAACATCCATTTGTGGTTCGTGAAGATTTCTAGGTTTAGAGGCTGTTTGAAAACACATAAGGAGAATCTGTAGCGGAGGCAATACTACGAAAGGTAGAAATTGATAGGACTTTCTGATTGGCCAACGACATGCTGGTGCAATGCAGCAGCAATGAATGAAAGTTTTAGAAATGTTCAAGTGTTCAAGTTATCGAAAATATACAAAGGCATTGCATGTAATGTGTGCACATTCATAATGAGTACATACACCATTATAGACTTTATGCACAGTGAAAACTACTGGGTAACTATTAGTTTAACCTCTAGTTGAAAACTTTATATATAGAAAAAATAGGAAATATTTTCCCATTTTGAAAAATTACAAATTCCTTTCTTGATTGAATTTCTCAAAACCCAGTTAGAGAGGCAAGTTCGTGAAGCACAGATTCATACTTACCAATCTAAGTAAAATGATTCTAATCATTATCTTATTAAAAATTTTACATTTGTAAATAACTTGCATCTTAACAGTCATGTATTGTTATGGTTTTAGCAGCCTCTCCACCATAATTATAAACATAGAAAGATATTTCTTTTTCCTTGAGCGAAAAGGGCCCTATACGCTCTCTCAATTCACCAGGCGAAGTCACACAGAACTAAACAGCAAACAATAAAGAGGACAGAAGTTATCAATAATATATTTGTTTAATCAGTAGCAGGAATAATAAATATTTTCATATAATATATATTTATTTATATATATATATATATATATATTATATATATATATATATAATCCTATATATATATATATATAATAATTAATTAATATAATATAGAATAGACGTATATATATATAGTATATTAATATATATATATATAGTATATATGATATATATTCTCTATGTATATATATATATATATAATAACCGCAATTTCAACAACTATAAGATTATATTAGTAATATAGAATATATATATATATATTTCTTACCCGTGTAATATATATTTAATATATATTACTTTATATATATTATATATATATATAATATATATTTAAATATATAATCATATATTATAAATATATAATGATATATATATATTATATACATTATATTAGTATTATTATATATATATATATTCCGGTGGTATTATATAATATTATATAATATTAATATATATATATATATAATATAATATATATATATATAAATATTAATAGTAATACTTATATAATATATAATAGTATACCGTATATATATATATATAATATATATAATAATTATAATATATATAATATAATATTTATAATATTTATATAATATATATATAATATAAATATAATAAGTAAATATAAATAATAGGTGGCTAGCGGCCCAATTTAGCCGCTTTCGGGTTAACAGTGTGCTCTTGACCTTTGGCGCGAAATTCTAAAAATTCCGAACCTTTATCAGTTCTCAACAACTTTTTTAAGAGAGCAAAAGCGCAAATATGGCCCTAATATAAATAAAATTATGCGAGTAGCGGCTCATATCTAAATATTTGCGTCTTAATTAATACTTATATATAATATAAATAAATATGTTAGTACTCAATTAGGTAAATAAGAGCTAATAAATAATTATTAATTAATATATTATTATATATAATATATATTTAGATATTAATATACTTATATACAAACTAATATTAGCTAATAATAATTATATCATATAAAATATTATTATAATATAATAACATACATAATAATAAATAATATTGATATAATAATAATATATACTAATAATAATAATAAAATATAACAATAAATATAAATAATAATAATAATAATAATCATAATAAAAATAAACAAATAAAAATAATAATAATAAAAGTAATAATAAAAGTTTTATTATTATTATTATTAAATTTATATATTATTATATGTAATTATTATTATTATATATATTATAATTATTAATATATATATATTATTATATGCCTACTTTACTAAGTTTAGTTGGTTACTTTGTGATTACTGATAAACCCTTTTTTGGTGCTTGTCCAACAATGGGATATTGGGGGTATGAATAAATGCTTAGAAAGGAAACCTCCATTGCAAAGGTGCACAAACTCGCTTGAAGTGAAAATCTTGAAATTAATTGACTGTGACGATGCCTGTACTTCCCAGGCCACAGCCAAGAGGGGGGGGGGGGGGGGGGGGGGGGGGTCTTAAATGGTAAATCCAACACATGCGACTGAATTCAAAAAAGACCAACGAAAACTATAAATCGCTATTCCAATAAGAGTGATGTCAGGATAGATTGGAATGCTCTCCTAATGTAAAAATAAAACCTTCAGAATAAACATAAAATTCAACAGCATAACTAGAAATCGCACTACTTGATCGTAATAACTTGCCCCGATACTTCTTGCTAATTTTGAATTTTAATTATTCTTTTTAATTTAAAATTCCACCATTAAATATTTCAACACATTGTTGACCATAATAAATAGTTCATCTGTTGTAAACTTTTTTTAGAAACCTCCTTCTTGCCACAAGGGAGCTGTGACTGCAATATTGAAGGAGGGTCAAAGCGTAGTCGGAGCTGCTCTACAGACAGTGAAGATACCCAGCAATAAAGCGGTCGACCATCGTTATCTCTAGAGTCATATGTGAATAGTTAAAACAGAGAGAGGCGCTACATGATTGCTATAAGTTAGATGTTTATTTTTAAGTACAGGTCTAAACCTATAAGTGGTAGATACACTAACAGGTTCTAAAAAACACTAACAGAATACAGTCCATACAAAAATTTTGAAATATTGAAATACCAAGTATTCAGTTTGTCATTTATAGGATCACATTTAAACTTATGTCTTCTCTATTACCTGTTACATGCGACATTGGCCTATTTCACTATTGTGGAGTCTGAGTTCTTTATTGCCGAATTTCGCATGTCCTAAATACCACTGAACTCTGATTTTCCAACCTCGACCCCTACCAGAAAGAAAGTGATAAGGGATCTTTGATCATAATGCATAATATGGGAAGGCTCTGATTAAGAACCAACATTATCAGTAAAGGTCAGCTTATGTGCCACAACCGCAGACAGCTGGACTGGGAACATCTAAGATCATTTTATATTTTCCTGTGCATGCTGAAATATTTATGATTTCGTTCCGTCGTAACTTATGTATGTTTCATATTATTTAAGGGTTTCATGTTTTTTTTTCTTATATTTTTGTTTTGTATTCTGTCTGTCCTTACTAATGTACTGTACATTCATGATTTCGCGTTTATCTCAATTATAACTGTATAGTTCAGATAACATGTTTCTTTATATCCAAGCCATATTATTTGACTGATATTTCGATTTCAACATATTGGCTAATTTTTAGGCATAATGGTTCAGGTAGATATAGTATCGATTATGAAATTTAATAATCGTATATGTCTGTTATAAAATTATTAGAGCTCCAATATTTATATTTAATTTTTTTAAACTAATCTAAATTATATAAATAAATTATCTTTCTATTGTTGTCTTCACTATTTATCGATAAGTTTTGGTACTTTTGTATTTTGGATATGCTTTATCCTTTTTTTCTTTGTTGCATTTAATTTGCGGGTAAAATGATTTTTTTGCTAAAGGTTCCTCTGGAGTTTCATTCTAGTGTACTAAGGGCTGTGTAAAATAAATTTGTGATGAATGGTATAGTTGCAGGCTATATTGTCTTATGTGTGTTGTATCTTGTTCATGAGCGATTCTTATTGTTTAGTTTTGTTTTTTTTTTGATTGTTCTTTAACGATTATAAAGATTTTTTCTTTTTTCTTTTGCTCTTTTTTTTTATTGTTTTATGTTGATTAAGTTAGTATGTTCTGTCTTGTATATGTTTTTTGGATAGTATAGCATGTGATCTGTGCCAGTTTTTTTGTTTTGCTTGTTTTTAGTTTCTTTTTTATTTTTCTAACAATAATTTATTATATTTTTCGTTTGTTCTATTCCGTTTGTTTATTGTGTTTGATCTGTTTTTAGTTTTTATTTTCTGTGGGTCTCTAACATCATTTATTAAGGTCCTATTTCTAGTCTTAGCTATGATTTTGTTTTTTTTTTTCATTTTAATATTTTGTTTTTTTTTTTCCTTCTTTTCGCTTTCTGGTTGTAAATCTGTGAAATTTTTGATTTTTCTTCTTATTTTATGATAATACATCAACTGATTAAGCTGACATGGTGTGTATATTTTTTGTGTGTAGATTTGGCACTCCTTTGTTTATAGAAGGCTATATTGACTTTAATACGAGAAGACTTATCATTTGCTTTTTTGGTCTGTGTATGAATTTATATTATATTGGATTGTTTTTTTGGTTAGTTTATGATGTCTATAATGCTTTTTTATTTATTGAAGCGTTTACTTCTATTTATTGTTGTTTAATATTTCTTATCATGTGATCATTTATTCCAAGGTTTTTCGTTGTATATTTTTTTTTTTTTAGTTGTGTAAAGGTAATTTGAACTTTGTCTTTGTAAATTATTCTCTTGATTGGTTCCGGACTATTATTGTGTAATTTTTCGCTGAATTGATTTTTCTAGACGAACTTATTTTTTTTTTTGAATTATGGAAATTTTCATTAAATCTCGTTTTCTGTTTTTTTTTGTTATTTTTTTATTTCCATTATTTTTATGATTTTATATATTCGTTTTTTGTGTTTTACATATTTTTTTTATTTTGTTTCTATTATTATTTCCTTTTGATTTTATTGTTTTTTTTTTTTTATCTATCGTAATATGAGAGTATGTATCTTTAATGCTGTTAGTGTTTCGGTTTTGTTTTATTTTTATGTTGTTTATTTTTACATTTGTTGAATATTATGTAATCTTGGAGAGTTCGTCTTACTGGCGTGGTTTTTTTTTAGTGCGTCCTTATTGTTTTCTTTTCTTTCTATTATTTGCTTAATTATTTTTTTCTCTTCTTTTTCTTTTTTTATTTTAGCTTTTATGGTTAATTTAACTTTTGTCAAATTTTTATTTTTCTATATTGCCTGAGTATCGGTGTGTGTTTTAAAATTATATTTTTATAATTTACTGTTCAATTAAAATCTTTTGTTAGATGACTGTATTCTAGAATTTTATGCGATCTCAGAGTGAGACATATTTCATTTATGTGATATAGGAAAATCTGCTTGTATATCAGATGTTGTCATGCAGTATTCTTGATCGAGTTTTTTTGATGTATGTCTTTGGATAAACACGTTCGTATCTCACATTTCCTTAATTCTATCTAAATGCTCGGTTGTTGTACTGTGTTAGTTTTGTGTTATTAATGTTTTTTTGATTTGTTTTGTGTATTTGAGTACCAACTGTCAAGAGTCAGGATATTTGGAGAAATAAGGTGTTATATATTGTTAGGTTTGTGCATTTTGCGTAGTTTTAGTCTTGTTATCTGTTTATTCTCTTCGCTTATTTGAGTTTTTTATATAGAGGGTTTTACGTTTATTGGATTAGTAGTGTGTATGTGAGCTGTATGTTCTGATTAATCGTGTGGTATCCGATTTTTAGAGGTTGTTGAGTGTTTGTTTTTTTATTGTGAGTTTGTTTTTTTTATTGTATTTATAGTCAGTGTTGAGTAATTAAGCCTTTATTCAGTCATGCGGCGTTTTGTTTGATGTGTTTTTTATTTTTTATGATAAATTTCTATATTTATTATTATTATTTATGGTTATTGAAAATATCGTTTTTTATATATATATATTATATATAGTTGTCGTGAAGTATTTTATATTTAGATTATATAGTAGTATATTATATATATTAATATTATAATATAATATATATAATAATATGATCTAATATATATAATTTGTATATATATTTTATTTTACTTAAATAATATTTAACGCCTCGTGGGCGCAGAGGAAGGTTGTACGTCGCCGCCTCTTCAACTACGTAGCAGGACTACTGGTTCATAATCCTCCAGCTCGTAGCAGTTACTAAGTTTTATCTTACCTGGGGGCAAGAATTATAAACTTCAGATACGTGATGAAGATACGTTGTGGTAGCGGCTGGTTTGGGAATAGCCGGCCTTTAGATAGTTTGGATTTACCTGTGGTCCTCCCCGATGCTATAATGCACCCTGCATAGGGAGGATATAAGTCTACGATGTAAAAAAGGGTAGTTTATATATATATATGTTATATTTTTTGTATTTATATATAGTATAGATAATATTTTTATTAACTATAATAATTATATAATATATATTAATATTATATTATAATATTATATATATATATATATAATATATAACATACATATAAACTAATATTTACTTATATTTCACAATACACGTACATACATGCTAAATGATAACTTATAAAATGATAGTATTTAAGAGCTCTTGATATCCTGATTTTCTATAATTATTTTCAGCATCACGAAGGGCCCTATTATTTCAGCAGTAACCTCTGAGGAGAAGTTGTTGACAAGATCTTGGATAGCTGGGCTGCAGTAAATCTTTAAAACCACTAGTAACTATCTTCTCACTACGGAACCTCAGTAATCCGTATTTAAAACCCTAAGGAGGTCTGGGTGATCTTGTTTATTAAGTATCGAATACCCATTAGCCATCTCAGGCGGGGCCGTGGAGAGGTTTTTTTTAGGTCAAGAAACTATGACAGTCTGAGATGTGCTTTTAAAGAACAAAGAGGCACGTCATGAACACTCCAGCAATTTTAATGAAAAAGATTTATCCTATTTTAGAATAGGGAACTATGATTACCTATTACCATATGAATGCAAGAAGGAGAGCGAGGAGGCATACAAGGATCACAGATAATCTGAATAAGCTTGAAAATTCTTTCTTCATTGTTTTTGTTATTATATTTTGTATCTTTCTAATTAAAAATTTAAAGAATAATTCTATTTTTTGGAACTTATTGTCTTCTTTTATTTTTCATTTATTTTTTTTTATGCGGCATGCCTAATTTGTGATTTTAAACAAAATTTATTGATTTCGGACATGTCGCTTTTGCGCTTTGCGACTAATTTTTTTGAAAAATTTGCGAACTTATTTGCGCTATTGCTCGTGATCTAGTAGGTTTTTCTTCACACTACTCTGCGCTTTTTGCGCTCTAAAAATTTTTAATTTTGCTATATGATTATGATTATATGATTATTATGATTAGCTAACGTATTATCAATATTGTTAGTATTAAAATTTTATGTATTTTCTTTAAACTAATATGTATATTTATATTATATGATATATGAATATCATATAAAAAAAAGTATATTTATTAATTAAACTTAAATATAAACTAATTAAAATTATATATATTATTATATATATAATTATGACTTATAATATATATTATGATATAATATATATAATATTGTAAATATAATTTAAATTAATTGTGTATATATTTTTATGTAGATTTTTAATTTTAGTTTCATTTTAATTTTGATTATTAAATTTTCAGATGGGATGATGAAAGGACAATCTTTTCTACACGAAAGAATATAAAGCCTTTGACAATCTATCTATTACAGTATATATATATATATATATATATATATAGTATATATATATATATTATATTAGCTTACTGAACTAGTTATAGATATATATATATTAAACATATATATTATACATATATATATATATATATTTATAATATATATATACATATATTGATATATATATAGGTTACTATTATTTATATAAATATATA
>JABUQX010057891.1:0-12500 GCA_015478945.1 Trachelipus rathkii
TTGTCGGACTCTAAACTACACCTCTCCAACTTGGCACCCACTACTGACTAAAAACATAAAGAAACTCCAAACAACACAAAATAAAACACTACGAATCATAACAGGATGCCCATCAACTACACCACCACAACACTTACACGAAGAAACCAAAATACTACCCATATACATACACCAAGACATGATAGCCACAAAATTCTTTGCCAAAACTCAAGCACCCCAACCACCATGCTCCATTGCCCTCTTCAACCCGATGCACCACACACTCAAACAATCTCCTCCTTCGCCAGCAGATGAATGGAGAATTGTAGAAAATAGAAATAATAAAATTAGGATCTCGAAAGTCAGTCAGCCTGTGACCTGCAGTAACAGGTTCGACTGTCCTCCAGATGGGGAAGGATCAGAGAGGGCCAATGGTTATGCTGAGTTTTTTAAAGGGAAGACTGAGGTATTGCTAATTGGAGAGACTAAGATACGATACCTTGATAGGACTTTTCAAAATAAGGATAAAAGGAAACGAATGAGAGTATGTTTTCCAGGTGCCAGAGTGAGTGATATTGTGGATAGGATAGAGAGAGAGGTTAAGTTTACAAATGTTGATTCAAATGTGATTGGGGATGTGGGTACAAATGATATAGCACATAGAAGGTCAGAAGAATTAATAGCAGATTATAGGAGGTTGATTCAGAAGATGAAAGCTAGTGGAAGAAGGTGCATGATTTCTGGGATTTTACCTAGGTTAGGTGCAGGTCAGGAATGGGGGAGTATGGCTTTAGGTGTAAATGAAAGGGTTAGGAGATTATGTTTTTTCAGAAAATATTAGATTTTTGGATTTGTAGAGAAAATTTCTGGACAAAGATAATTTTGCAGTATACAGAGTTCACTTGAGTCGTAAAGGTGTTGAGCTTTTCAGTACCAGTTTGGACTTGTTTATCAAAAAACTAGGTAAAGTTAGGGGTGATGGGCTAAATCTGGATATGAATAATAGGAATGGTAACTGTAATAGTAGTGAGATAAATAAAACTAGTGTTTTTACAGGCTCAAATAATGATGATAGCAATAAAATTAACAATTTTGAATATCAAATGCTTTTACACAAATCCTCATAGCCTTAGAAATAAAAAAGATGAGCTGATTAGTTATACCATAAATGATAATCTAGACATATTTTGCATTATTGAAGCATGGGTTAATGAAGAATTGTATAGACTCCTTTCAGGAATATGAAATAGACAAATATTGACTTTATTTATACCAGCAAAAAGGAAAGAAGGGTGGTGGTGTGGCGCTTTATGTTTAAAGCAATATTCAATTTGTATTAATGACTGATTTTAAAACTAATCATGATATTGAATCTGTTTGGGTAGATATCCTCATGTACAATAAATCATATAGAATAGGGGCATTTTATTGACCTCCTGGCCAGAGTCAAGAATTAGACATGGAAATGATGAAAGAAATTGAGACAGCATGCCACAGTAAAGAAAAAGGTAGTCATAATGAGTGATTTTAATTTTCCTGACATTCAATGGAATTCCTTGTCTAATATGGACCATAGTAGTTTTGTATTTATAAGGTGTATATTAAACAACTTTTTGCACAATTATATTTACTCATTAGAAAATTATGCTGATTAGATGAATAATAATAAAAAAAATATCATGATTTTTCATTTTTGAGTTGTTAAAAAAATATTCTAAATAATTGCGATATATAAATATATATACCTATATATATATATATATATATATATATATATATATATATATATATATATTATATATATATATATATATATATATATATATATATATATATATATATATATATATATATATATATATACGGTAGCTATATATAGTCAGGTCGGGTAAAAATGGATATACTCCAAGTCTGGAGTAAAAAAGGAACAGCCCTATAAAAATTGAAGTAAACAACTTATTTGAAAAGTAAGATATACTTCAAATAGGCGAATCCTTATACTATAATATATATTAGTACCATCCAATTTTATGTACCCATGTATAAGTATTGCCCTCTAATGTCATATACTGTGAAAATGTAATTGAAACATTAAGAGTTTGACTCTGACAACTAAGGGTCTGTAGGAGCCAAAATTGTTAGAATTTCAGAAATCTCTGAGTAAAAATGGAACAGTAGGGGTATCTATAAGTGACCAATAAGAGGTCTAGTTGCCTTGCCTTCCCCTACAAATTTGGGGGGTCATTCCTTTTTTTCTGTGGGTGTTTTAAATTCTGGAGTAAAAATGGAAATACCAAATGTTCCATTTTTACTCTGCTCAATTTTTAAAATGGTATTTCCATTTTTATATAAATTAAAAATGAAATATATATATATATATATATATATATATATATATATATATATATATATATATATATATATATATATATATATATATATATATATATATATATATATATATATATATATATATATATATATATATATATATATATATATATATATATATATATATATATATATATATATATATATATATATATATATATACGGTATATATATATATATAATCATAATCTTCACAGAATTAAGTAACTATTAATAATTAAAAAACAAAAACAATATTTCAAAATGCCCAAAAAATGTTCCCCTTCAAAAAAATATCAAAGCAATGATGTTAAGGCAGCTCTAAGAGATATGATAAATGGAAAGTCATTGAGAAAATGGAGAAGATGGAAGAACTTGGAATCAAGGATAGGCCTGAATGTATTTGGAATGTAGATGAGACTGGGTTTTGCCTAGACCCAAGCAAAAGAAATGTGATTGGCACAGTAGGCAAGAAAACAATTAGAGTAACTTATGGATGTGGAAAAGAGAATATAACATTCCTGGCATGTTGTTCTGCAGCTGGTAAATCTCTGCATCCAATGATTGTTTTTAAAGGTAGTAGGAGAATGAAAGGGTGGATTAGTGAAGTAAAATGCATGTTGGAAAACACTTGTTATCATACAACTAAAAAAGGGTGAATGACAGCAGAAGTGTTTGAAGAATGTTTTGAAAACTTTGTCAAACAAGTCACTGACTGACCTTTGCTAGTAAAATTAGATGGTAATTTGAGCCATACATCCATTTAACAATAGAACTTGCCGAAAAAAAAAAAAAAACATAACTCTATGAGATTACCAGTACATTGTACTGATTTCTTGCAACCACTAGATGTGACATGTTTCTCACCTCTGAAAAATTATTATGACAGCAAATTAACAGAATTTGTTCAATCAAAATTCAAATTTTCCAGTGAGCTGCTAGCAGCAAAACACTTTTGTATACAAAACATTTATCTAAATAAAAAATGTATATCTTCCCCAATTATATATGTTCTGAAAATTTCTTACTGATTGGATGAAAAATTAAAACGCTATCACAATTTTTTTTAACTTGCATTAATTGACTCTCTCCCCCCAATACCCTTTGTATTAGTATATCATAAATAAAATATTTTCAGCTATCGCTTTTTAAACCATTGTTTAGTAATATATCTGCTAGCTATAGCCTTTGCGATTCATTAGCCTAAGCCTCTTAAGTGTGATAAAATGGTGTTCCATATCAGTAATCAGCTGCAGTATAAGAAAAGCCTATGGTTTTTGCTAAACTTTGAGAGACTAACTTTTTTCTTAAAGATGTTGCCCATTTTTGTTTTTATATATATACCAGTACTTCATTACTATTTTTTTTAGAATCTTACCCTATCTTGACAATCATGATACCTAACCCTATAGTTTTGTCTTTTTTTTTTTTTTTTTAATATCTTTGCAAGAAATTTAGTATAAACAACCAGAGCTATGGAATGATGTCATAGTTGATAATAATCTAAAGTATGTATGCTCTGTGTGATAACTGTGGGACTGTGAGAGGTGAATACTGAATAGCTGCCCTGTTTGTGTTTTGAATGCAGAGAATGTGTTGTTAAGGAAGGAGATTGCAAGACTGAGTGAAAATATGAATGAATTGAAGGAAGTTGTATTTGAGTTGAGAAAGGAGGGAAGTGTTAGGAAAAAAGTTAGTAGGGATGTCGAGGCGAGGAGGGAGCGGGATATAGAGGTAGATAGGAATAGTGATTCACCTAGGCAGGAGGATGAGAGGGAAAAGGATAAAGTAGTTGATAATAGGTCTGCAAATGAATATAGTTATAGAAATTAGAAATAATAATTTAAAGATGAGGATCACGAAAGTCAGTTAGCCTGTGACCTGCAGTAACAGGTTCGACAGTCTTCCAGATGGGGAAGGATCAGAGAAGGCCAATGGTAATGATGAGCTTTCTAAAGGGAAGACTGATGCATTGCTAATTGGAGACTCTATGATATGATACCTAAATAGGACTTTCAAAATAAGAATAAAAAGAAACGACTGATAGTATGTTATCCAGGTACCAGAATGAGTAATATCGTGGATAGGATAGATAGAGAGATTGATTCTACAAATGTTGATTGTGCATGTGGGCACAAATGATATAGGACATAGAAGGTCAGAAGAATTAATAGCAGATTATAGGAGGTTGATTCAGAAGATGAAAGCTAGTGGAAATAGGTGCATGATTTCTGGGATTTTACCTAGGTTAGGTGCAGGTCAGGAATGGGGGAGTAGGGCTTTAGGTGTAAAAGAAAGGGTGAGGAAATTATGTTTTTCAGAAAATATTAGGTTTTTGGATTTGTGGAGAGAATTTCTGGATAAAGATCTTTTTGCAGCAGATGGATTCACTTGAGTCGTAAAGGTATTGGGCTTTTCAGTACCAGGTTGGAGACTTGTTTATCAAAAAACTAGGTAAAGTTAGGGGTGATGGGCTAAACTGATATCAATAGCAATGGTAACTGTAATAGGTGGTGATATAAATAAAACTAGTGTTGTTACAGGTTCAAATAATGATGATAGCAATAAAAATAACAGCATTTTGAGTATCAAATGTTTTTACACAAATGCTCATAGCCTTAGAAATAAAAAAGATGAGCTGATTAGTTATACCATAAATGAGAATCTAGACATTATTTGCATAACTGAGGTATGGGTTAATGAAGAACTATATGGAGACTCCTTTCAGGAATATGAAATAGACGGATATTCACTATTTATACCAGCGTAGAGGAAAGATGGGTGGGGGTGTGGCGCTTTATGTTAAAAGCAATTTTCAATCTGTATTAATGACTGACTTTAAAACTAATCATAATATCGAATCAGTATGGGTAGATATCCTTATGTTCAATAAATCATATAGAATAGGGGCATTTTATAGACCTACTGTCCAGAGTCAAGAATTAGACGCGGAAATTGTGAAAGAAATTGAGACAGCATGCCACAGTAAAGAAAAAGGTATAGTCATAATGGGCGATTTTAACTTTTCTGGCATTCAATGGGATTCCTTGTCTAATACGAACTATAGTAATTCTGTATTTATAAATTGTATAGCCTACTATATAACTTTTTGAGCCAGATGGTCCATGAACCCACAAGAGAAAACCTGTTTGGTGGAATAGAGAGATAAGAGAGAAAATCAATGAAAAGCGTAGATGTTTTAAAATATTCAAGGGTAGCAATAGGAAAGATGATTTAGAAAATTATAGGAAAAATAGAAACGAACTTAACCAGTCAATAAGAAAGGCAGAAATTAATTTAGCAAGGAATAGTAATAAGGACCTGAAGAAGTTTTTTAGCTTTTATAAATTTAAAAGTAAGAATAGGACAATTGGTCCAATTAAAATTGATGAAAATTTAGTGAGTTCAGATAAGGAGTTGGTCTACATTTTCAATGCTTATTTTTCTTCAGTGTTTACTGAGGAAAGATTAGATAATAGTTTGGGGACTAATAGTTCTTGTATGCATGTAACAAATAGACTTACAGAATATGACAAAAAAGATATTAAACGTTTACTAGACCATATTGATCCAAGTAAAGCTGCAGTTCCTGATGACATATATGGTAGAATTCTGAAGGAGGGTAATACCAGCATTGCAAAGGCACTGTATTTAATTTTTAAGCGATCTATAACATTTGGTGAGGTACCAGATGACTGGAAAATGGCATATGTTGTGCCTATTTATAAGAAAGGTAGTAAGGAAGATTTGGGAAATTATAGGCCAGTTAGCTTAACATCTCTGGTTGTAAAGGTTCTGGAAAAGTTACTGAAAGGTCATATAGAAAAATATTTAGAAGATAACAAGGTATTTTGACTCCCAGCACGGTTTCAGAAAGGGTAAGTCATGTCAGACAAACCTTTTAGAATTTATGGAATACATTACCGACTGCATTGGCCGAGGAGATCCAGTTGATATTATAAATTTAGACTTTAGCAAAACTTTTGATAAGGTTCCCCACATAAGGCTGATGAAGAAGCTATTGCAATGTGATATAGGTGGAGTGGTACATGGTTGGATTAAAGAGTGGTTGTGGAATAGAAAACAGTGTGTACAACTAAAGGGCAATAAATCATCATGGGAAATAGTGAAGAGTGGTGTCCCACAGGGTTCAGTGCTGGGGCCCACTATTGTTCCTCATATATATAAATGATTTAGACCAGGGACTTAAATGCAAGCTTTCTAAGTTTGCAGATGATACCAAAGTGGCCACCTCAGTTAGGAATAGTGAAGGATGTATATAGATTCAAAATGATCTTGATAAACTTCTTGGGTGGGCAGGTAAGTGGCAAATGAATTTTAATAGTAAAAAGTGTAAGGTTCTTCACCTAGGTTACTCAAATAAAAATTTTAACAACAATATGAATGGGGATTGGTTTGAGTCTGTGGACCAAGAAAAAGATTTAGGTGTGATTATAAGCAGTAATTTGAAAGTAGCTAATCAGTGTTTGGAAGCAAGGAATAAAGCTAATAAGATGCTGGGCATAATAAATAGCAATGTTGTTTACAAAAGCAAGGAAGTAATAAGTAAACTTTAAAATAGCTATGTTAGGCCAAAAATAGAGTATTGTGCACAAGTTTGGGCCCCTTATTTAAAGAAAGACTTAGATATGCTAGAGAGAGTGCAACATAGAGCAACAAGGATGACTTTTGGGTTTGAGGGTAAGAGCTATGAGGAGAGGCTGAAGGAGTTAAGAATGTTTTCTGTAGAAAGGCGATTTCTCAGAGGGGACATGATACAATCATACAAGTCTACAAAATATTTACATTTATTGATAATAACCAAGAGACCAATAAATTTTTCATAGTAGAGCATGGACAGGTGACCAGGGGGCATAATAAGAAAATTAAGAAGAAAGCATGCATTCAGTAATAGGGTTGTTAAATTTTGGAATGATTTGCCACAGGAGGTAGTTGAGTGTGACTCAATTACCACATTTAAGAAAGGGTTGGATAGGTACAGTATATGGATGGGTTGGGTATCATATAATATATTTAGATGAAGCCAAATTGGCGGGTTTTTAGTTACAGTAGTTATTAATATTAGACTGCATGTGTGGCCATAACTTAGTTATTAAGGTATGTGGATGGTTTGGGTATCATATATATATATATATATATATATATATATATATATATATATATATATATATATATATATATATATATATATATATATATATATATATATATATATATATATATATATATATATATATATATATATATATATATATATATACAGTACATCATTATTTTTGACTAAGCCAAATTGGTGGATTTTTAGTTACGGTACATTAATTTGACAAGCCCTAGGGTGCTTTGTGGATTTGCATGAACATGTTTGGTTAGTAGGTTGACTGGGATAGTCTCAATAGGCCCATGTGGCTTCTTACTGTCTCTATATTCCTAATGTCCTAAAAATGCATTATTTACACTAGCATTTGGACTTTTTTCAAGAGAATTTAGGGATTATAAGTGAAGAACATGGTGAAAGATTTCAGCAGTATATTCTGACAATGGAAAGGCAATACCAGGAACGTTGGGATAGTGCCATGATGGGTGATTATTTGTGGTTTTTGATAAGAGAAACCAAATCAATTAACAAGAGAAAATCACAATCCACAAAGCACTTTTAAATGCAAAGTAAGCATGTTTTTGGCAAATTAAAGCATTGACGTACATTTTGGGTATATTAGTATATATTTTATCAAGTAAATTTTTTTTTTTAAGTTTCTGTTCAAAAATTAAAACCTTCAAATGAAAAATTATAATAATTTTTATGAAAATGACAGCATATAGTCTACTTTAAAAAATTAATAATGAATAGTGAAAACAAAATCGCTGCTCTCTTTAGGAAAAAAAGTTACTGCCTCTCAAAGTTGTTAAAACTCCCATAGACTTTTCAATATTGATTGATCCAGGTTAGGTCTCATTTCCGGCACTCTAGTTCAGATTATAAATTTGGTTAGGTATACACAAAGAAAATCTATGTAGAATTAACAAATCTTATCATAACCTGAACTAGAATGGCCCTAAAACGAGCACGAGGCCCACTATTTTTTTTATAAGAAAGCCTATGAGAACATTTTAAACTTTGAGAAGCTGTAACTTTTTTTCCTTAAGAGACTGCCAATTTTCATTTTCACTATTCTTCATTATCATTTTTTTAGAGTATATCCTGTGATTTAAAAAAAAAAAAAAAAAAAATTAAGAAAATCCTATGCGAGTTTTAACAACTTTGAGAGGCTGTAACTTTTTTTCCTAAAGAGAGTGACGATTTTCGGTTTCACTATTCTTCATTATTATTGTTTTTAGAGTATATCCTGTGATTTTCATGAAAATCGGGGGTGAAAACCTTCTGGGTAACAATTAGCCTACCATATAGCCTATAGGTATATATATTAGCCTACTCAGGAAAGACTATTTGTTATTCTTCTATTTATCAAATTTACTTTCCAAATTATCAGAAAGTAAATCAACAGAATGAAGCAATATTTGCACTTTCGATTTTAAATTTATAATTAAAAAAAAAAGGTAGTCTTAGCCTAGCCATTATAGTTACTTCGGCCCTTTATTAAATTTAATGCTCACGTTGTTATTTTCCCCTCTGACTCTAAACACATTGGTTTTACTAAAAAAAATAAAAATATTGGTAAAGCAGCGTATTCACTTTGTAAGAAAATGTTGCATATATTAAAAAAAATATATATAAAATAAAAAAGGCAAATCTGTTCTGTAGTCACTTCTTAAAATAAAAGAATTACTCATTCCACTAATCGTGATTACAAACGGAAAAAATATCGCTTCAGCGATTATAAAAATACTCATAAAAAATACATTAATAAAATCGATTTTTCAACAATCGTAGTATCGTGTGTATCTTACCATATCTTACTTACGTTTCAGAACCAGGAGAGACGAAAAAAACCTGCACGACAAACTCAGAGTGTGAGTATCGATTTTTCAACAATCGTAGTATCGATATTAACTAGGAATTTCTCCCCAAAATAAAGCCTCTGAAAATTTAACTGGGAAATAAAATAATGTGTTTGTAAAACACACCAGATTTCGTCACACAAATTTTGTGTTAAAAATATAAAAATATCATTTATAGGTCCATACCAATTTTTTCAAAAATTATGAAAGAGGAAGCGAAAATAAGCATAAAAAACATCAAGTGTATTTATCGAGCCAGTGAAAATGGCTCGGAGAATCACCCTCTGGCTTTACCGTGCAGGTTTTTTTCGCCATTCCTGGCTCTGAGACGTAAGTAAGCTACACACACACACACACACACACACACACACACACACACACACACACACACACACACACACACACACACACACACGCGCGCGCGCGCGCGAGCATATACACACACGCGAGCGTACACACACACCTACACACACACACACACACACACACACACACACACACACACACTTACTCTCCCTCCCTCTCTTTTAAGAACCCCATTTCCATCTCCTTTATCCGCTACTTTGGCTCCATCTGTTTCCTGCATTTTTCGATCTAACATCCGATCGCAAAATATTTGCATATTTTAGAGATATATATTCCAGGTAATGCGTGTTATTACGCAAACTTTTAGATCTTATATAATATATATATATATATATATATATATTACTATATATAATTTTTAATTGTCTTTGCTTGCCGCGTAGAAACCAAACCAATAAACCACACAAAAACTCCACTCAATAAAAACACCAACAACTACCAACCAAAAGAAAACGACATCTCGTACTATAATTATAATATATATATATAGTATATATATATTAGTATATATATATATACTTATAGATCATATATATATATATATATATATATATATATATATATATATATATATATATATTTTGTTTATATATATATTATATAATATATATATATAATATATATATATATATATATATATATATATATATATATATTATATATTATCATATATATATAATATATATATATATATATATGCTCGTGTTTGTATATATATTGGATTCTTATTTGAATCTCGTCTTGAAGAGATGTAAAGAGGCATCTTGTTCGTTCGTCGTTCAATTCAAAAAGGCCGTCCTTTAAACTGATGATTCCCATTAAGACCGCGAATTAAATAATGGCAAACAATGGCGGGATGCGAACAACAAATATTTTCTAATTCTTATATATGTTCCCTGTGATTTTTAGCGTAGCGTAAGCAAACGCGTAATTGAATAAATTCATACGTATTATGGCTCGTGTTTATATATATATTAATATATATATATATATATATATATATATATATTATATATATATATATATATAATATATATATATATATATATATATTACTTATATATTATATATATATATATATATAGTAATATATAACTACCTCCTATCCCCATATTGGAGGTGAGGTGCATAGCATACATCGGAAAGAAAGCTATCCCCCCCCTCTACCGTCCCCTTTAGAACTCGTAGGAGTCAGAAAAATCAGCCCTAGACGTTTCACGAGACTGCGACTGACCCTCACTGTGGTATCTCGTCAATGTGGTGTTAATACCTTGGGCAAATCCCACGACCATACACCCTCACAAATCCCTGTTATTCACCTTTCTTCTCGCCTCTGACAAACTCTTTCCTCTCATTCAGGCATTCCTTTACTGACTCAATCCCAGCATGCTCACCACTATACATCCGCTTATCCAATCGACTATCATCCATCCTTTCCATATGACCAAACATCTAAATGTACTCTCGTTTATTCTCTCATTTACGCCCTTCACACCACCGCAACTTCCAAATGCGTTCATTCCTCAATTTATCAATTTTTCTCATACCTAACACCCCCCTAAGATTGTCTATCTGAACACTTTGTACCTTAGATCTACACCTCTTATTCCATGCCATGGTTTCACTACTATAAATTAACTACTATACATTAACTACCATACATTAACAAAGGTAACAACACACCCTCATGGAAAACACTAGCGCACTCAAGGCTTAGTCCCTTTACATCCATCAAGGATTTAATTGTACCAGCTACCTTCCTCCCATTCACAACTTTCCTACTTCATTCTTCGTCATCCTTTCCCTTTTCATCCAACATATATCCTAAATATTTAAACTCAAACACTTGTTCCAGTTGTTCACCATCTAACATGACTTCACACCACGGACTCTCCTCACTCACTACCATAACCTTACTTTTATCTACATTTAAGTTCAAATCCCTCCTTTTGCACACCCTGCCAAACCCCTCTACCATTCCTCTCAAACGCTCTTCAGATTCACCAAACAATACAAAATCATCCGCATACAATAAATAAGCAGGGCACCCTCCACTCTCTTCCATTCTCCATCATTCTAACACCTTTCTTTGCTGCCCCCACTAATTCTTTCATAACCCCATCCATATACAAATTAAATAACCAGGGAGATGTAACACATCCCTGTTTCACTTTGCTATTAATATTAAACCAATCACTTTCTACTCCATTTACACACGCTTCACTATGGTCATAGATACTTATGATTACATTCAGAAGATCACCACCAACACCATTTATCACTAACATCTGCTACAGAGCTTCCCTATTAATTCTGTCATACTCCTGTTGCAAGTCCATGAACTGTAAATACATTTTATTCTTCTTCTTTTCTCATTTTCTCAATAATTTGTTTCAATGTAAAATTTGACCCACACATCATCCTCTACCACTTCTAAATGCACCTTGTTTTTCACCAATCAGTCTTCAGTCACTCGACGTTCCCTTTCAACCAAAATACCAGCATATTTCTTCCCTACAACACCTAATAAATTAATTCCCCTATAGTTCCCCTACTCCCCCTTACCATTATATAAGGGTATAATTACTGCTCTAATCCAATCTCTTGGAACTATATCCTCTATAAACGCTTTGTTACACAACTTCCTCAATATAATATATATATATATATATATATATATATATATATATATATATATATATATAAATATATATAAATTCTTTTATATATATAATATATATATATATATATATATATATATATATATATATATATATATATATATATATATATATATAGTGATCGTG
>JABUQX010057892.1:0-10000 GCA_015478945.1 Trachelipus rathkii
ATAGTTAAATACCGCATTTCTTAGAATATATTTCGAGTACTGATACAAATTTATATAATTTTGTTTACTGTAGACTATGCCGTTCTCTAGCTACATACTGTGAGCATTAAAAAATCTGACCATCTATAGTAATATATTTATATATATTATATTATATTATATATTTTTATTATTATTATATATAATATAGTATAATATTAATATAATATATTTATTATATAGGGTGTTTTATATTATTATTGATATTATTTTTTATTTATTTAGTATATTTTTATAATAAAGCCATAAATGTTTATTTCAAGTTTTTTGAGGTAAAGCTATATATACCTATACTCTATAGTTTTTAGTAATACTAATAGTGATCAGTCATTTACGTAGTAAACGCTGATATATATTATTAATATATATATTATATATTAATATTAAATAAATAATATAGATATGGTAGAATGCTGTCATTGTGTGCTGATGTATTATTTTATTTATTTTTTTTTTATTATAAATTTTTAAAAAGATAGTTTTTATTTTATTGTATTTATGACACTAACATTATAAATAAAATATTTTCCAATTTTTTTGATCAGTGATTTTTTTATCTATTTCTGCATCACCAATTCACTAATATGACAACTTCTCAGAATTCGTTCAATCATCCACTAGATATTGGCATGAAACAAAAACATAAAAAAAAAACAGTATTAATTTTTGTTAATTTTGTTATATTTTTATATTATAAATTGTAAATAATTAAAATAATTGTTTCTTCCACTTTTTATTAGGTTTCACATAAATTACAGAATGTTATAAAAATATATATACTACAAATTTTAAATTATTACCAACTTTTCCAATACTAAATTATTTTGAGGAGCACAGTTTAATAAAGGTCCTATATATATATAATACTATTAATATAATATATATATATTTAATATATATCTAAACGCACTCCATGACTACTTATATTTTAGCTTAATCACTCTGATTATTGACTACTCTACTCTTACTCTCTGCTTATCTATATATCTATTATCTATCTCATAAATACTCTACTCTAATATATATATAATATATATTTATATATTAATATATATATATATGATAGTTAGAATATTATATTAATATATATATATAATATATATAGGCTGCTTAGTGTTGATTATTCAGCATCGTACAGTTAAGTACTAAAGCCTGATTTTTTTTAAAATCTATATATACTAAATTAGAATCACTCACACAATGAATACAGCAACGCCTGCTAATAGTGTTAAAAAGATTTGAACTTTTTATCTAATAAGTTAGTTATAGTTAAGTTATTTTATGAAAATAGTAGGAGTGAAATTTTAAAAATTATACTATTTAATAAAGTTTAGTTAAATGGATAAGTGAAATTAAATTAATAAACATGAGTTATTTAGTGAGGTTATAAATTTACTGAGTTTTATAATGATTAGGTTATAATAATGATTTAAAAACAATATTCAAATTATATTATAGAATAATTAGGATTTTATGTTTTATTTAACATTTTATTAATATACAGTATAAATTTAAAACAAGTATTATTACAATTAGGGCGACTCGATAATTGGTGATTATTTTTGTTTTGTTTTAGCTCAGAGATTAATACATTCGATTGCCACAGATTTATTTTCTAATACGAGAAAAGGCTGTAAACATGAAAATAAAACATAGAAAAATGGAAGACATTAGAAAGGTTCGATGTCAGTAACATTACTTTAATTAATGAAATTTAATTTTGCGACGGTGGGAAAAAATTTGTTAAATTTCCAATAAATATAAAAAAAAAAAAAAATATAAAAATATTAAAGGAGAGAATCTGAAAAATTATCATTCAGGACAAATTTCAAATTCGAAGGATTCTACAGCGAGAATATGCATTTCATCGTATGAGAAATATAGACGTTCTGACACTTTGTATGATGGTAATGGTAATAGTTTACAAACCATAAAAGAGTAAATAAATAGAATTAAGATTAAACATAGTACTATATAAAATTAAATACATATTCATTGTAGTAGCGTATTGCATTTTTTTAGTGAGAGTGGAGGGATACTATAATAATCAATTAATATTATAACTATATTAATATATATATATTTATATTATTATGTTAATTATAGCTATAGTATAGTGATATAGTGGAGTACTTCAGTGAGTGAGATCCATCATCAAGGGTGACACTAAGGAACAATGAGGGACGTATATTATTTCTCACTACCCCGTAAGGGAGGGGCGGGAGATAATAATAATAAGGGGGGTAAAAACCCCCCTCATATATATTAGTAGCTCGTAACACTCCGCAAATTACTAAAGAGCGGGGGGTTCCGAGACCCTTCCCGGAGGGGGTGTAGAATTAGTCCTATACCTATATACTCCGTAGTTTCTCAGCGGAAGTCAGAGAGACTCACCCCGACTCCTGCCATCAGTGCGGTTTACCCTTGGGACTATTAGGTGGTATTCTTAGTAAAAAGAAAAAAAACAAAATTTTAATAGAAAGGAGTATATTCTGTGATTACGATTAGAAACTCTCAATATCACAGGAATCACTATGAAATAGGACATCTCCTCTATATAGTAATATAAACTCATTACATATTATTGGGAATCAGCGTAGTAAAGCTTATTACCAGAATGTAAAAATATATAAGTAGGCTCGAGTAAGATTGAACATCTTTATTCTTTTATATTAAAAATCTTATATATACACTATTCCTATTTGCTAAATAACATGTCTTGAGCTATAAGAGAGTTTACTAATATGTATTATATTATATATGCTCTTGTGTATGTTATGTATGATTATTGAGATATATATATAACTAAAACCCTGTGAAGCCACCCTAAAAATTGAAGTTTCAAGGAAACATTTTTCCATTAGTAGGTTGAGCTCGAGCAGATATGGGGTACATAGAGGTAGGAGATCAGAAGTCCCCCTGTCGTCTACCTATGAGGCCTATATTATTATATATGATGATAGACCCGACTCCTTGATATCTATTGCGGTCTACTCTAATGAGTTATATTATTATCACGTATATTAAGTTTTAAATTTACAAAAAAACTTTTTTTTATCTATTTTTATATATTTTATTCTATTTTCTTTATATAATATCACTATTATTTCTTGCTCGTCTCTCATAGATAATATGGTATCAGGTCACTAATTCATCAACTCGCGTAATGATCTTTTTTCTCTCTCTTCACATTGCTTGAGTTGAAATATATGCTTTTAATAATGGCACTTTCTGAGTATCAAATATGTATATGGTGGTAGTTTGCTCGGGTACTATGAGTCAATAATCATCTATAGATAATTCTTAATACTGTACACGTTTGTAATTAGTGATATATATATATGTATTAAATTATTTATAATTCTAATATATATCTTATAATATTAATATATTATATTATATATTAATATATATATAATTTATATATTATATACTTATAAATAATTAATTATGTATATATACTATAAGTATATATATATATTATATATATATATATATATATATTATAATATATATATACATATATATATATATATATTAAATATAATAATATTTATATATCTATTTATAATTATATATATTAAAAAAATATTAAATACTTTGTTTTTATTACCTTAATTTTAGCTACGATCCGCCACTGTATATATATTATACCTTTTAAAGTAAATACGCTAAATTACTCATCAGCCTATACTCTTGATTGAGCATAGTGGATTTATGGTTGTATTCTCCTTCGAGTGAGCGGAGTGAAGAACTGTTTTCGAGTGAGTTAATAGCAGATAAAAAGTGTCTTTCTCTTATCAGCATATTTCTTATCACCATAAATATTGTTAATTATTTGGCAATTACGCAGAAGGAGTTGTTAAGTATTGAGTTTAATACGAATTATTTTCAATAGTGATCGTTTATAGGTTGAAGTACGTGAAACTACTTTATGAGACTAACCTAACTTAACTAGAAAATAGAAGATAAAAAAAAATACAAATAATGGTTCGATTATAGACCACAATTGCCTTACGATTATGTATATGGATAATATTGGTATTTTACTTTCGAATGTTCAATCTTGACATTGGAAATACTTCTTTTATTATTTGATCAGATCTTCCTGTTCCGTGTAAGTACC
This sequence comes from Trachelipus rathkii, assembly GCA_015478945.1. Taxonomy (NCBI): domain Eukaryota; kingdom Metazoa; phylum Arthropoda; class Malacostraca; order Isopoda; family Trachelipodidae; genus Trachelipus; species Trachelipus rathkii. The sequence goes on from JABUQX010057892.1 coordinate 4,166, forward strand.
GTAATTAAAACTTTTGCTATCACCTAGATAACAAAGGTAATACTATAAACTGGCTATGCTCATACGGAACGGGAGGTGTCGGATCAAAAAATAAATATTCTTTTTTCATCTACTAGGTATATGCTACTATTTACAGCCTCTCCTCCCTGAAGATGTTCTATTATATATATATATGGAGGTTGAAATAATGATATTTATTTTTTCTATTATTATCTTATAATGGGGTTCAAATGAGGTTAGTTATAAAGGTAGTTATATATATACAGGTCAGTTCAGGTGACTCATAGATATAAAATAAATTAAATTAATTTTCACGCCCTAGTAACGTATCTATATAATGAGCTCACAGCATGTGTTGTGATTGTACCGTCAATACTGTAAATCATCTAATAAAACTATTAATATATCAGGACACAGTGCTAAATAAAAAGGAATATATTTTACAGAGAATCAATAGCGTAAATCGTTAGCCCTTAAGACACCAAGTTTGATCATACAGTGGGATTCTTATTACTGAATAAATAAATTATCGATAGATTAAATTAAGTCCATTATTGAAATACATGTAACGTTTCATTCATGTCTTATCTATAAAAACATCTGCAACTCTCTCATTAATAATTTACATATAATTTAATTATTGTGTTGATACATACAATATTGTAGAGAGGAGATACCATATAGGGTGTGTGGAAATACTTCGTAATCAAGATCGATTGTCGGTGAATTTTTGGGGAAGGTGCCTTGTATGTGACAACAGAGAGATTAAATACTCATCTTTTAGTGCTTCATAGTAGTACCATTTACTCACTATCATTTTATGATTGAGTATATCCTGTATCACCGCAGTTAGAAATAGAAATAGTTCGGTACAGTATGATATATACATTACAACTAATAAACTCTCAAATATGCTTAATATTATTCAGTATTTAACATAAAAATTAATTAAAGGATTATTTATAACTACTTAATAAAAATATATTCAATAACTATAGTATTATTATATATATATATAGTGTTCCTTGTACACACTGGTCAACACTCGGTGGTCTGGAGCCGACGGAGTGTAACATAGGGGTGAGCATTGTTTCCATACCCGTAGGGGAGGTTGTCTGAGGAACTACATCAGCGCGACATAATCTTGAGAAGTAAAATACCGACAAAATAGCAATGATGACTAGGGGGTTCGCGGGACCTCCGAGGGGGGAAATAATGCCTACCTGTAAGTTCCTCACTCGGAAGGCCGAGAAGAGACTGCTTTGATTCCTGCCATCGGGCGGTATACGGATCCCCATCATTGAGTGACTTCTTAGTTTAAAAACCTACCTCTTCATTTCTCTCTCACAGTGATATGAGTAAAGGTTATCCAGTTACATTAAAATAAGTTTTGAGATATACTCTTACTGACTTTTTTAACTTTTCTTCTCTTTCCCTCTTTCTTTATATTTTTTAGATTTTTGATCGTCTGTCTCCCAGGACTAACTCTTTACGCTGACTCCAAAATGTATACATATTATACTCGTAGTCACTTAAATTACGTCATTTTTAAGATACATTGACGGACAATGGCCAAACGCTGACCATATATATATTAATAACTATTATAGTATCTACTATAATATATACCAATATACTACGTATATTATTACGCCTTTAATAAAATAATTTATACAGAACCTACCAATATTTTGCTCTATTAAATGTATTATTATTTATATTATGAAATAATAATAATATAAACTTGATCACAATATATATATATAATAATTTTCTAGAAGTATATGGAAGTACAAAAGGAGGAGTAGAGGTGGTTAAATGGGGGTGATTCGATAGACTAAATAAATTTTATTCAAAATAGGTTTATGTGCCCATTTTCTAAAAATCCTACTATTAATAATAATAATTTGAAATTAATGCATGCAGTGGGAGTCAAAATATTATTTTACTGAGGATTATATTATATTTCGAATATTGTTAAAAATATTCATACATATATATTTTATTATTATTCACGGATATATACTCAAATAGAAAAATATATATGATATACTATCGGGGTACTATATTTGGAGCTCGAGGGGTATCCCTATAGCAGTCACGGGTTGTTGGAGTTCGGTTATTTATCAAAAATTTCCGACTCCGCCTCCACCTTCATAGAAAATTAACCTAGATTTATCATACATTACCGGCTTCTATTGTATAAAATTATCTCTGAGACTCCGACTCCGACTCCTCCGACTTTCGACTCCACCCTCGGAAAGTTATTATATGTAGAAAGTTATATATATATTATATATATATATAATATTATCTATATATTATATATATATATATATATTATAATATATATATATATTATAATTATATATAATATATTATATATATTATATATATAATATATTATATATATATATATATATAATATAATATAATATATAATGAGAGAACCTCGCGTTCCTGTGTTAAATGTATAGTAAGTGAGACTATATGGTTTGGAATAAGATGGTATAGATCTAAAGTACAATAGTTCAGATGGACAATCTTAGGGGCGTGTTAGGTGTGAGAAGAATTGCAAAATAAGGAATGAACGATTAGAGAGTTGTGTGGGTAAGAAAGGAATAAATGAGAGAATCAATGAAAATACGTTGAGATGGTTTTGGTCATGTGGAAAAGGATGAATGAATGAGTCGGTTGGTTAAGCAGATGTATAGTGGTGTGTGCTGGGATCGACCGGCTGGAGACCGAAGGAAAAATGGAATGAGTCAGTAAAGGAATGCCTGAAGAGAGAAATGTGAGTTTCCCAGAGGCGAGAAGAAAGGTGGCAAAAGAAGTGAATGGCGGGGTTTTGTGAGGGGGTATGTTTGTAGCCCACCTGGGGTAAGGAATAACCCTACATTGGCGAGATGCAATGGTGAGGTCCGTCGAGGTCCCTTGAAGCTCTAGGAAGGATTTTCTGACTTACGACGGAGCTGCTCACTAAAGGTATAAAGGGGGCGGAGACTGGGCTTTTCTTTCGACTTTTGTCAATCTCTACTACTTTTCTGTTTACCAAGCATGCTACGCACTACCCCCAGTCTTGGGAGTAGAGAAGGTGGGTGAATGTGATGATTTTATATATATTATATATATATATATATATATATATTATATTATATATTAATATATATATATATATATATAAATATATATATATATATTATATATATATTATATTATATATATATATATTAATATATATATATCATTATATATATATATATAATATATATATATATATATATATATATATATGTGCCGTAACCAGAAATTTTTCTTTTTTTTTATTAGATTATATATATATATATATATATATATATATATATATATATATATATATAGTATAATAATATATATATATATATATATATAATATATATATATATATATATATATATATATATATATATATATATATATATATATATATATATTACTTCAATAAAGGGCAGGGTCCAATATTTGTTTCGGGCTGAGCCAATTTTCACCCCAAAGATGGACATAAAATTCTTAATTTTTGCGCCAATTTTGATGGGAAAAGAAGCAAACTGTAGCTTTTCTGAACTCTTAAACGTCGTTTTCGAGTGTTTTTCTGCGTCTGTAGTCATTCTTCGGAATTTTCATTTCTCCAAAGCTATGTTTTTGATATTTTGGCTTCACTAACAATTTTTTCGAAATGACTTCAAACTTGAAATATGCATAGATGCATTACCTACAAAATGCACGAAATAGTTTTTGGATTTTTTAAAATTTGTGCTTTGCAATGTCAAAATTCAAAATCCACTTTTTTTGGTTTTTGAAATGAAAAATTGCGATAACTTTTTTTCTTCTCACGCGATCTGGATGAAATTTCAGAACATATGTAGTCGAGAATATTTTGGGAAATTTTTTTAATTTCTTCTTTTGAGTAATGCACAAAAATTATCTTAAGTAAAAAAGATGCATCCCACCCGACTATATAAGCCCGAAAAATTTGATGTTGGTGGGATAAGTAAAAAAAATAAATATCACTTTTCCAAAAAAAAAACATTTTTTTGGAAAAGTTGAAATATTGGGTAAATATCTAGATTTTGAATCAGTGTATATTTTTGAAAAAATTTCTAAGTTTCAAAAAAAATTTCTTCAAGTTCAGAAAAGTAACGTTAAGTACGTTTTTTTTTTTTTAAGAAAATTCTTTAAAGGCAAGCTTCTGGAATTATGCCATGAACTTGCCGCACTAACATTTTCTTCAAAAACTTAACTTATTTTTAAACTTAGAAATTTTTTTGAACTTAGAAAATTTTGACATGGCTGAGCACAAATTTAAAAAATCCAAAAAATATTTCGTGCATTTTGTAGGTAATGAACCCATCAACGTATATTTTCAAGTATGAAGTCATTTCGAAATAATTTGTAAAAGTTGAAAGGAGCAATGTCAACACCATAGGTTTGAAAAAATGAAAATTCTGAGAATGACAAAAATTAATAGAAACAGAAATCACTCTGAAATCGACGTTTTAATGGTCACAAGAAAACTCATGTTTATATTTATCTTGGTGAAAAATGTTTGAAAATTTAGAATTTTATGTCCATTTTTAGGGGGTGGTGAAAATTGGTTGGGCTAAGTCCGAAGCAAATATAACATTGGCAGTAATGTTTGTTATAGTAATTTGCAAAATAAAATATTAAAGATAAAACGTATTTTCTTCATATAAAAAATTTCTTTAATTTTAAATTTTACCAAAAATGAATGATAACTTCCTTCGTTTATCTTGTGTGTAGCTACGATTAACACTCATTAAAGCTAGCTCTGTTTAGGCTTTCTTCTCCTGTAGAATTGAAAAAGTAATGTTTGAGTCTGAGAATGTTGAGATTGTTTTTTAGAGGTTCTTTTTCTTCATATATATTATATATTATATATATAATATATATATATATATATTAGTATAATATAATATATAGGTATATATATATATATATATGATATATATTATATATAATATATTATATATATATAATAATATATATAGTTATATTATATATATATATATATATATATATATATATATATATATATAATATAAATATATATATATAATATATATATATATATATCTATAATAATATCTATTATATATATATAATATTATATATATATATATATATATATATATATATATATATATATATATATATAATAGCATCTGCCAGGTCATCCATCATTTTTCCTCTTAGGTCTGATTTTATAATGCTGAGCAGAAAAAGCCGTTCCAACGCTAACTTGCTTTGGAGGTAGAGCAGTCAACAACGCTTTCGACTAAGCTCTTCAATTTCTAGAAGCTTTTATACTCATCTTCTTAGCTTTCTGAAAAATGACTTGAGAAGGTAGTAATGGGGATAGTTGTAAGTTTCATCAACTTACAATATGCCCAGATGTATGTATCCTTTTCTTCTTGAAATTTCCTGCAACCTTTTAAATACAAAATGACCAAATGCAAAGTGTAGATTAAAGCCTTTTTTGTTGTTGATCTCATAGTTAGCTTACCTGTAGATAGGATCAATATAAACAGCACCTAGTAGAATATCATTGTCAATGAAAGAAAATTAAGCGATTTTTTTTATTCTTAGCATCTTAAATATAGATGGTAAAGGTTGAAGTTGAATTTATTAGAATATAAATTCAATTGAAACATAAAAGGGCAGGTTTAAAAAACTTTCGAAGTTGCATTGCATTTTGAGGTGCAAGTCGCAAGTCAAGTGAACTTGCATGAAGTGATTGAAGTCACCCTCAGAAACACAACCAACTTTGTCAGTTCA
>JABUQX010057892.1:17500-40000 GCA_015478945.1 Trachelipus rathkii
CTTCATTGATTATGATTGTCCTTAACTGATTTCATCCACCGTCACTTTTTATACACTATAGTCCATTAACTTCCTAAAAAGCTATCTCATATCTCGTCTGAATTGCCCCACTTTAATAGTAACTCAACATGAGCTTATCTTCAGGAATTAAATATTCCAAATATTTAACTTTTTTTTCTCTTACACACACATTAATAGAATTAGGGTAGGACTCGCCCATGAAGTTTGATTTCCAACCTATCATGGCAGTTGAGAGTCCTGTACACCCACTAAAACAACTCCCTAATACATCAATTCCTTTCACACCTAATATGCCAAAAAGATTGTCCATCTGAACAGAGTGTACCTTAGATCTGTACGATAGTTTCGCTACTAAATAATAACACACGTATCAACATACCATCATGCAGAGCCCTAGTGCACTTATGACTCAATCCTTTTGCACTCACCAAGGATTTAATTGTAATTGCACCAGTCACTTTCAAACCACTCGCAACTTCCCTACTATTCTCTGTATCATGCATTCCCTTTATATTCAACATATATTCTAAATATTTAAACTCGGATACTTGCCCCAATTGCTCACCATCCAACATGAACTTTAACAGCACGGGAAAAACAAATCATCTGCGTAAAATAGACAAGACACTCTAAACTCTCCTTCATTCTCCACCAGCTCTAGCACTTTTCTCTACCTCTTAATTCTTCATCACCAATACAATTATAAACTTAAATACCAGAGAATAAACCGTCCTCACTGCACTAATAAATAGAACATTCACTTTCAATTCCATATTAATTCTTACATACGCTTCACACACCGTCATGCATACTTTTGCATTCATTCAAAACCTACCACCGAACACCATGTAATCCATAACACCTGCCACAATAGCTTCCCTTTTTAATCCTGGTCTACCCCTGTTGCAATTTATTCCTCTTCTGCTCTCCCATTTTTTTTCAAAAGTGGAAAACCGGTCTACACCAACCTCTATTCTTACCATCACTTCTAAATTTACCGTTGTTCATAGTATTGTGGCAAAATTTCGTATTATATATATATTATATATATATATATATATATATTCTTATATTATATATATTATATATATTATATATATATATATATATATATATATATATATATATTATATATTTAAATATATATATATATAATATATATATATATATATTAATATTGATAATTTTCTAGGGAATATATCTTTTCTTTCATTGTTCTTTAAACTCTTTCACATTCCCCTCAGATAGGGGTAGGGTGCACCACACAACGTAGAACAATGACGTAAAGCGAAAAGAAAGTATCACCACACCTAACGCACTATTTACCTTAAGTGAGAACCCATCGCAGTCAGAAAATAGGGCCTCAAGGGACTGCGACGTACCCTCACTGTAGCATCTCGTCAATGTGGGGTTCATCCTGAACAAAACAGCAACCATACCTCCTTACAAAAACCGCGAAATTCACAGTCTCTTTTAATGCACCTTCTTCTGCGCCTCTGCCAAACTCTACATTCTCTCCTCAGGCATTCTTACTGATCCGTCAATCCACTTTTCTCGTCTCCCAGCTGGTCGAACCCAACACGAACTCACCATATAACCCTTTAACCAACGACTATGCATCCATGCTTTCACATGACAACCATCTCAATGTAAACTCTTTTTTTTTCTTTGTCATTTACTGCCTTCTTCACACCACACACCCCCTAATACGTTCATTCCTCATTTATCAATTCGTCCCACACCTAACACCCCACTAAGATTGTTCATCTAACACATTGGTGCTTTAGATCTATAACTTTATGTCCAAGACCATAGTTCACTATGTACATTAACACAGGTAACAACATAGCCTCAGCAAGACCTATAGCGCACTCAACAATTAGCCTTTTACATCTACCAAGGATTTAATAGCACGAGCTTCCTTCCTACCATTCACAACTTTCTAACTACACTCTCCATCATCCGTTCCCTTTCACATCTACATATATCCTAAATATTAAACTCCAGACCACTTGTTCAAGTTGCTCACGATCATCAACATTAGCCTGCACCGAGGACTGTCTTATTGCACAACCATAACTTGCTCTTATCTTACGTTTACTTTCAAACAACTTTTACACACCCTGGCCAAAGTCCTCTATCAATCATCTCTCAATGTATTTGTCAGATAAAATATAGGATTTACATTCTCAGGACAATTAATTGTTGCCACACGTTATTTTTTTCCTGAGAAAAATGTAAATGAAAACTGTAAAAAGTGAACACTTTCATTGACATAAAGAAACTTAAAAAAGAACTATCTATAATTAAATAGCCTAGAAGAATTTCGCTCTATGTCTGGAGCCATAGCTTTATTCGATTTCATTACAAAAAATCACTTGGAACTTTTAGTAAAAGTGTGCAACTATTGAAAGTTTTAATAACCATTCCGATGACAATGTTCAAAGCAGATGCGGCTGTTTTCCTTAGTTAAAAAGGATTAACACCTTTCCTAGAATCACCAGAGGCAAGCAAAGACTTTTCGCTTCGACAGTAGCAAATGCGTTTCGATCGAGAAAGACTTTATTTATGGGCATACAAGATTTAAATAATAAAGTGATTGAAAAATTTGCTCAATCAAAAGATGAAGAGCGGACTTTCTTTTAAATAAATTGTAAGGTTAAGTTTACAGACATAACTTTTTTAATTATGTAAAACTTGCAACTCAAACTATATAGGAGAAACTATAGTCACAATGCTTCTTTTTTGAACCACACACGCACTCACGGGACACACAACACACGCACATATATATATAATGTATATATATATAATATATTATTAGTATATATATATATATATTATATTATAGGTATTATATATATATATATATATATATATATATATTATCTATATATACATAGCATATATATATATATATATTATATATATATATTATATATATATTAGTATATATTATATATAATATAATATATATATATATATATATTATATTATATATAATATATATAGGACTGAAAACTTTACCTCTGAGGAGGTCTACCTTTACATATGAATTACCTTCAATTGCCCTGTGTATATTTTTGTAAATAAGTTAAATTTGTTTTAAAGAATTTAATATTGTAATAAGAAAAATCATATAAATGTTTTTAATGTAATAAAGCAGTAAAGCAGGAAATTCACCTACCATATAATAGTAATATATATATATAATATTATATATATATATATATATATATATAATAATATATTATATATATATATAATATATATATAATGTATGATTATAGTATATATATAATATATAATTGTGTGTGTGTGTGTGAGTAAAATTCAAAATGCAACTACCAATAGACCAGCCAGCCGCACGCAGCGCTGATTATATATATATAAAATATAATATAATATATATATAAGTATATAATAGATTATATTAATATATATATAGTATATATATATATATAAAGTATATATATAGTATATATATAATATATATATAATATATATATGATATATAAAACGGAAATATTTTTGAATTCAGGGAACAAAACTTATTAAACTTTTTTATATATGGGTATCAGTAATTAATTTGGGGGTGGCAAAAAGTGGGTTAAATAAACCGCGGGTACGAGGGGGGCTTCGCCCCCTCTACTTAATCACCCCTTCCCCACTTCGGGGGTGCCTCTCTCGCTTCGCTCGAGTGGCCGGGTTGGAAAAAATTAATTAATGATACCCATATATAAAAAATTTGAATAAGTTCTCTTCCCTGATTTTCAAAATATTTTCCTAAAAGTATATATGCATACCTCTCGTAAATAACTTATAATCAATCGTAGTTTTATTACTTATATTCAATCCATCTTTGCAAAACTTTATAGATGTCTTCTCTTTGCACTTCAAATATATAAATAAAAGAATAGTTTTTATAGAAATTTTAGTACCTTCCAGCCATGTTCCTTCAAACTGAGAAAATTAAAATTATTATATTTCAAATAAAATCGCAAAATAATATATATAACAGAAAAAACAACTATTATACAATTTTCGAGCTCCTTCAAATATACTTCGTTCGAATCGATTCATTTGGTAAAAATAAATAAAACAAGGGATCAAATACTCAAGGACATATTTTTGGAATCAGGAGCAAATTTTAGTTATGAAAAGTACAAAATAAAAAAAAATAATAAAAGAAAACAATAAATAAACTAATAATTTACTTGAAATTTTCAAATTCAATAGTGTGTCTGTCAAATCTCGAATTGGCAACTCTCAAACTGTGTTAGAAAGTATACTTGAATCTCTCATTCTTGTGAAAACTTTTTAAATATATATATATAATATATATATATATTATATAGGTATATTAATATATAATATGTATTAATATATATATATATATATAATATAGATATTATATATGTATATATATATATATAATATATATATATGATAATATTATATAGTAATATTATATATATATATATATATATATATATATATATATATATATATATATATATATATGAATAGTATTTGACTAGGTGACACCCGTATCTAAAAAACTGCGATAGGTACGTAAAAACTGAATACATTTTTGAAATCAGCGAACAATTTAATGCAGGAAACAAAACAATTAATTTTATAATTTTAATGTTTTTATATAAATAACTTCCGAAAAATCTATAGTTACATCATCTTACGTGTTGAAAACCTTAAATTTAGAACATGTTACCCATAAAAATATTTGTTTTCTATATATCATTTCAATATTTTAGGGTTAACTTTAAAAATCATGATTTAATTTTTTTTTGCATAAAAAAGCTTTTTGTATTTTTTAAAAATTTCACCAGCACTCACGGGTCGGGGGTACGTGACCCATGAGTGCTGGTGAAATTTTTATAAAATACAAAAGCTTTTTTATGCAAAAAAAAATGAAATCATGACTTTTATTACCAGTTAAACCTTAAAATATTAAAATGATATAAAGAAAACGAATATTTTTATAGGTAACATGTTTAAATTAAGGTTTCAAACGTAAGATGATGTCTTAGTTTTTGAAGTTATTTATTAAGATTAATAATTATTAAATTATTTTTTTGTCTCCAGCATTAAATTTTTCGCTGATTTCAAAAATGCATTCAGTTTTTATGTACCTATCGCAGTTTTTTAGATACAGGTGTCACCTAGTCTAAACGCTGGCTATATATATATATATATATATATATATATATATATATAATATATTATTATGATATATATATATATATATATATAGTATAGTATATTATAATATAATATATATATATATATATATATATAATATTGAAAAAGTTTAACAAGAATGAGAGATTCAAGTACTTTCAAACACAGTTCGAGAGCACTCATATCAAAAATAACATCATTTTGAACTATCAATAAACGTAGACATTAGCAAAATTTTCGGGCAAACTTAACATTACTCAGCAAAAACTTTACATATGCCGCACGTTTCCTACACAATCATCGCTAGTTAACAACCAGTAATATTTACAAACTTAATCATTTCTCTATCAAATCAGTTTTAATTTCACATTGTCAAAGTAATATTTAAAAAAAACGTAATAGAAATTAAACATAGCCTAACATATCTGAGACATACAATGGGCGAAAAACTACAATAGATGCTAACATTTGGACCTACGAATAAGACATTAACATTCGGACCTATGAATAAGTTCTCAACCTATCCCTCATAAGTCATAACACAGCAAAACTCAACCTATACCTGCTTTTCAATCATTTCATCAGCAGATAAAGCAGTATTATCTAAGAAAATTCTTTAACAAAGTGTCCAAACTATCAAAGATACCAGCATCTTGAACTTGAATTGATACTACATTCATCAAAGTGTCTTGCATATCAAATAAAACATCATTTTTTAATTATGAATAAACGTGGACATTAGCAAAATTCACTGTCAAACATCATAAATAACCTATCGATCATACAGTTCAACGAATAAACGCTAACATATTTCCTGAACTAAAAACATATAGTACCATATACCTGACACACATTAAGCGTGAATAAACTGCTGACACTAGCAAAGTATAACAATCAAGCTTTACTATAGACAAACCGGTAGGTTTGGCAACAGCGCATCATATGCAGATGTGAGTTTGGCACCATGTAAGCTTTCAATTATTATTAATTATTTTATTATTATTTATTTATTATAATTATTATTATTATTTTATTCTTATTATATTTTAAGTGTAGTAGTAGTAGTAGTATTTTAATAATCATAAAAAGTTTTAATATCCGTAAGCTAACGATATAGCACCTCATAACTAAAAACATAAAGCATACCTTACGTACGAATAAACAGTAACATTAACAAAGTACACTTATTAATATCAGTAAAGTAACTACCGCAGCATCACAAAGCGTAACCTACTCCCTTACACCCCTACAAAGAAACTAACTATCCTTACCAAGGTTTAATGCTATATGATACCCAGATGTTCAGTTAGGCATACCTGACTGGCTCATTAGGGGTACTTTCATGTTTATACAAAAACTTTCACAAGGCTGTTCACTTCATCAACATAACTCAATCTTTACTATACTAATCCGAAACAATTTTCAGCGCGAGCCACTACATGGAGATACCCCAGAGACAGATGATGTAAACCCATCTTGGGGTACCCCGAAGGGGTGTGTAGTGGGGCTCGTCGCTGAAAATTGTTCGGTTATGTATAGTAAAAATTTGAGATTATTTGATGAATCTTAAAAATACTACGACTTTTGTATAAACATGAAAATAACCCTAATGATAAAGCCTACAGTGTAAGCCTAACTGACCATCTGCATCATATAACATCAAACCTTGGTAAGTATGATAGTTAGTTTCTTGTAGGGGTGCAAGGGATTAGGTTACGCTTTGTGATGCTGTGATAGTTACTTTACTGATATTAAGCAGTGTACTTTGTTAATGTTGACTGTTTATTCGTACGTAAGGTATGTTATGTTCTTATGTTTGAATTATCTATATGCTATTAGCATTTTAGAAATGTTAAACGCTTTTCTATTTTAATAAATACTACTACTACGACTACTACTACTCTACTACTACTACTACTACTACTACTAATTAATTAAAATAATAATAATAAGAATATAATAATAATAATAATAAATAACAATAATAATAATAAAATAAATAATAAAAATAAAAATATATAAATAAAAATAATGATGAAGGAAATACTACTATTACTAATAATATAATTGAAAGCTTACGGTTCTGCCAAATCGCCTCTGCATGATGTGTTGTTGCCAAACCTACCTGTTTGTCTATAGTAAAGCTTGAGATTGTTATACCTTTGTTAATGTCGACAGTTTAATCGCGCTTAATGTATGTCAGGTATGTTATGGTACTATATGTTTTTAGTTCAGGAAATATTATTTTAGCATTTATTCATGATCCTGGGCATATCGATGGGTAATGTTAGGTTTACCAGAGAATTTTGCTAATGTCCACGTTTACTCATTGTTTCAAAATGATGTTATATTTGATATGCAAGACACTTTGATAAATGTAGTATCAATTCATAGGTCAAGATGCTCGTATCTTTGATAGTTGGACACTTCTTAAAGAATTTTTTTGTAATAGCTATCTGCTGATGACTATGATTGAAAAGAAGGTCTAGGTGAGTTTTGCCTGTGTAATGAGGGGTAAGGTTGAGACTTATTCATGGTTTTCGAATGTTAATTCTTATTCGTAGGTCCAAATGTTAGTATCTATTTAGGTTTTCGCATATTGTAAGTGTTAGATATGTTAGGCTATGTTTAATTTCTGTTCCGTTTTGTTAAATATTACTATGACAATGTGAAATTAAAACTGATTTGATAGAGAAATATGTGATGTGTTAGAAACGTGGGCATATGTAAAGTTTTTGCTGAGTAATGTTAAGTTTGCCCGAGAATTTTGCTAATTCTACGTTTATTGATAGTTCAAATTGATGTTATATTTGATATGAGTGACACTTTTATAGGTGAAGGTAGTGTCAATTCATTAGATGTCGAGAGGTGCTGCTGATAGTGCTTTGACAGATTGGGGTACATTATTATAGGTGGATTTTGTTTTGATATGAAAGTGGTTAGCTGTGCATTAATATTTTGGAGAGATTGTGGGGTGACATTGAGTTTTGATTCCCTGTAGCTACTTTTACCTTTGATAAGATTAGGGAACTTGTAATGTTAGCAGATTATTTCATACTGAGGTAATGTTAGTTGTCGTTGTACATAATATTCTTAGTTCAGGTTATGAATATGTTTTAGCTTTAATTGATGTGAAAAACTTTGACCCTTGGCATTATTCGTTGGTCTGTATCGATAATTAGGTAAGTGTTATGATAAATATTTGTTTAAATAATTACCTAATGTTAAAGGTAAAAAATACAATGATATGTTTAACAGGATGCGTTTGAAAAAGCGTGATAGGTTACGTCTGTATGCAATGTAGTACTTTCTGTTGTAAGTAATGTAACTTTGATAAATGTGGCTGTTTAATTCGAGGCTTAAGTATGTTAGGTTTGTTTGTTTTTCATTATATTTCTTAGTTCAGGTTTGATATGTTAGCTTTATTGATAAAAAATTTGTTACGCTAGCAATATATTCGTTGGTTAGTATATAAAGAACTTATTTTTAATGTTATGTTTATCCAAATGATACTCAAAATACGACTTGAATCAATAGATCAATAGATCGGATAGATCATTGGAAGGGTGGGTAGAGGAGGGGAGTGGAGGGTGGGTGGTGATTTACTGATTTATTGTTTAATGCTTTATAAGATCAGTAAACCATTACACTTTACTATGATATTTTTATTCAAAGAACTTATGTACTTATGTTATGTTTGGATAAAACTTCTGTTTATTTTTATGTTATGTTTGGATAAAATTTATATTGTTTTGAATTATTCCGTTGGGGATTATGATAGTTAGGTAGGTTATGATGAAATTTTTGTTAAATATTTACTATGTAATGTAAAACTTTGTTACGTATAGCAACATTCGTTGGTCAAGTGGATGATAATTAGACAGGGCTATGATAAATTTTTGTTAAATATTACCATGTTAATGTAAAATTAACATTGAAATGTTAGAGATATGCCTGAAAAAAAGTGTGACAAGGTTCGTGTTGTTCGCTGCCGTAGTTACTTTACCACCTGGTGTTAAGCATAAGAACGTTTGTTAATGCTAGTGTTTATTCGTGCGTAAGGTGTTGTAGGTTTTGTCATTGTTACATTAAATATTCTTAGTTCAAGGTTATGCTATGCTAGTTTTATTAATGGTGAAAACTTTGTTGTAACGTTAGCATACATTCGTTGTTTAGTATATTTATATTTTATTGCTATGTTTATCCGAAATGAAACTACAAAATATTGACTTGAATCAATATGATCATGGAAGGGTGGGAGGGGAGGGGGCAGGGGTGGGGTGGGTGATTTGATTTACTGATTTTCTGCTTTAGGGGTGTAAAAATGCAAATTTTTTAAGTTATAAACATAAAAATGAAAAAAAAAATTAGTGAAAACAAAAATGATTTAAGCAAAATAAAATAAAAATAAATAAAAGTTTTGTGTTATGTTATACAAAATATGACTTGAATCAATAGTTCAATAGATCATGGATGGGTGGGAGGGGTGCAGGGGTACGGGGGTGGGTGATTTGATTTACTGCTTTAGGGGGTATAAAAACACGTTTTTTAAGTTATAAACATAAAAAGAATAAAAAATTTAGTAAAAACAAAAATGATTTAAACAAATAAAAAAAAATAAATAAAAGTTTTGTGTTTTGCTATAAAAAATGACTTGAATCAATAGATCAATAGATCATGGATGGGGTGGGGAGGGTAGGGTGGGTGGTTTGATTTATTGACTTACTGCTTTAGGGTGTGTAAAAACGCGAACTTTTTAAGTTATAAACATGAAAAGAATAAAAATTTTGTAAAAAATATATTTTTAAACAAAATAAAATAAAAATAAATAAAAGTTTTGTGTTATGTTAAACAAAGTATGACTTGAATCAATAGATATGGGGGGGATGGGGAGGGTGGTGGGTGGTGTAATTTACTGATTGTCTGCTTTAGGGTATGTAAAAACGCAAATTTTTTTAAGTTATAAACATAAAATTTAGTAAAACAAAATGTTTAAAACAAATAAACCAAAAAATAAATAAAAATTTAAAAAAATTAATTTTTTTAAAAAATAAATAATAAAATTTTAAAAATAATTAATATTTGAAAATACCTTGAGTCAACTCAAGCACCGTGCTCTTCCTGCCAGTCCTAATTTATCCTTAATGCATATCTTGTGTTCTCCAAATTTTATCTTTTTATGTCAATTTCCAAGGTTTTGGGGTTCAGTCCCAACACCATGTGAGTGTAGCGACATTTAACCTCGTCTGCAACGATGTTACATCGTACGGAAGGTGTATACCAAGTTTCATCCTTCTATATTCGAAGTTTCATGTTTGGGGTCAGCCCTACATCGATGATGTAGCGACACACGTAACCTCGTCTGTGACGAGATTTACGTTATTTAAGAAAGGTGTATTACAACAGTGTTCGTTCTTTCTATATCGCGCCCAATTATACCTCGTAGAGGTTTTGGGGATAGCTCTGATGCTTGGCAAGTTGGGTGTAGCGTCAAGTTACCTCGGCTGCATCGAGGAAACTTTACAAGGTTACGTCACCCCCTATGGGGATGTCAAGTTTGAGGGAGATACCATGTAGCAAACTCTACCCGTTACTAGGGTATTGGGTGCGGGTACGGTGCGTGGCCTTGCGGGTCAATACGGGCGATTTAGTGATATATATATATGGCTTTTTCGTAATATGAGTTATATATATATTATATATATATCATATGTAGTATATTGTATTATTCGGGGGTTTGTAGTGTAGTTGGAGCGTTAATTTAGTTAGGTAGTATGTATATTATTATATATTATAATGTATGTATATTATATATAATAGTATGGTTTGTTTGTGTCTTGGCTGTAGTGTTTGAGTTTGTTAGTTGTAGTGATGTGTGGAATGTGTGTGTTGCTTCAGTCCTCCTATTACAATTAATTATTACGTAGAGTGAAGATCAGATTAATAAATTACTGATGATGAATATTCAGTAATATATGAACTAATATACTATTATTGGGCACTGACACCTATTCTAAGTTTGACCTCCTTGCGCGAGATTCTATCTAATACTCCCGAGCTATGCTTGGCTCTGGGGCCCACGTTGGAGCCTTCACCAATCACAGCTCTATGTGTGGCGTCTTCCCCCCAGAGGGGATAAGGGCCAAACATTTATGTTCTACGCAGTTACAATACAAGCTTTTTGACGGAAGTGCACCAAGGATTTTCTAGGGGCATACAGGAGACTTCACTTATTTTCTCACAATTTGGTCTGATTCCGTTTTCATCGATTGTATATTCCAGATAATCGATTTCTTTCTGAGCTATTTGACACTTGGATGGATTGACACTGATGTTTAAATATTGCAACCTCTTCAGTACCTTTTCAAGTAGGATTTTGTGTTCTTCTTCAGTTTCGGAGTGTATGCGGATATCATCCATATACGTACATGTGTTTGGAAGGCCATGCATCAGAATATCGATAAAAGCTTGAAACACAAATGGGGATGAGACGAACCCCATCGGGAGGCAACGATAACTGTATGTGCCGATGTTCGAGGTAATTGTGAAGTATTTTTCAGAGTCTGGGTGGAGTAGAATCCATAGAATGCCTGTACGAGGTCTATCTTAGTGTATAGTTTACTCCCTTTCAAGGTAAACATGGCGTCTTGCAGGTGGGGAAGACCGTAAGTTTCGATCTCAGCTCTCTTGTTTAGCTCTCTAAAATCGGATATGATTCTGACTCGCCCTTCGCTCTTTTCAAGGACACTTACTGGGAACGACCAGGGTGAGTTGGTTCTTCTTAACACTCCTGTAGCTAATAGATTATCAAATTCTGCTCTAGTTCGTGAATATAGCTTGTGGGGGATCCTACGGGGTTTGAGAGAGACGGGAGGTCCCTTTATGTTCACTTTATAAGGGTAGGTGTTGGCCAGCTCTATTAATACTTTTTCAGGAATAAAAGCGGTCTTTTCATCAGTAGTTACAAGACCGTCCTCACCTATCAAAGCTTTGCTCATTCTGTTATTTTTATTTTTATACTTTTCAAAAATTTCATCCCAAGTTTGCATTTGTTTCAATTTTATGTATTGATTTTCGGGTAAATATTGATTCAAAAATAAATTTTTATACTTCAATAAGATATCATTAAAAATTTGAGGACTAGAAGGGACATGCTCAGAGGTAGGAGGTGGAACTGATAGATTGGAGAGGAAAGAGTCATGCACATACTTAATATTAAAATTTTCATTTCTACACAATTTTACTGTATTATTTGTAATAGGGTCTTTCAATAAATCTTTGCTAAAGTCAATGCCCATTCCAAATTTCTTTAAAAATGCTATACCTAAAATGTTAATATCATTATTTGCAACATAGAATGTATCAATATATTTACGGCCTAGACCCAAATCAAATTCAATATTTTTAACATCATAAATAGCAATCTTAGAATGGTTTGCGGCCAGCATGAAGCCTATAGGTGGCTTGCTATTGGCAAGTTCCCTTTTAGACAGGATGTTCCTCATGCTCCCACAATCTACCAGGTAATTCACCTCATTTAAGATGTCACATACCGTGTATAAGGTGGAGCCGTAAATGTTGCCAATTTTCTCGTCCGATTCAACCGCGGCTGTAACCTGCAGACTGCCAAAACAGCGATCGTTAACAGCATTCAAGACAGTTGAATCTAACAAGACATCGGCTTCATCACTCTCACTTCCTTCTACACAGTTCATAGCATCCACATCAACAGGTAAATTAGATTTAAAAAAGATAAACCCCTCATGCAAGGGGTACATAGTTTAATAAAATTTGTACTATTTAGCTTACCATAACATTTTGAGACAGTACTTTCAAACCTATTTATAACATCGGTATCATTTAATATAATATTTTTATTATTGGAAATATTTTTACCTCGCAGACTACTACCATTTTTCATTTGTGATATTTTAGGTTTATTTGGGTAAGGAGCATGCGTTCCTTTTACATTTGGCTTTAATGTTTGTTCTTGAACAGGATTTTTATTTATTGATTCAGTATTTTCGAGTTCATTGTTATTAATAGTAAGATATATATTTTCTATATTTTTAGCACTGGCTGTTTGTTCAATGTCTTGGCAATTTTTGCCAATTTTGTTATTAATATTGTTCTTTATTGATTATTATTATTATTATTATTATTATTATTATTATTTTATTATTATTATTATTATTATTATTATTATTATTATTATTATTATTATTATTATTATTATTTGTGGTAGTAGTAGTAGTAGTAGTAGTATTAGTAGTCTTTTGACTACTACTACTATTATTATTATTATAGAGAGTATTGGTATTACTTATATGATTAATGTTTCTATCACCAACACTAATAATTTCTGAGTTTATTTTAATACACTTGACACTGTTGATAGGAGGATCGTTGATCACTTGTACAGTATCATGAAACTTCACTTTTCTATTGTGAAATAAGTCATTACGGCTGCCATGAGATGGTGAGGTAGACAGCCTCTCTATTAGTTTCCCGCACTTTGCGAGGTGGTGTGTGTGGCCTTTTTCTCACCATTATTATGAAGTAATGGATATAATGGGCATTCAATTCCCTCACAGCGATAGGCTTTGTATAAGTATCGGGAATGATAATAACAGAGATTCTGTACGGCGTTATTAAAATCATTTGAATAGCCTTTGTAATCGTCTGACCTTGAATTCCTATGTAAGCTTCTGCCGCGTCTCGGGTTTCGGTCTTCAGCTGTGTTGTTTTGACCTTGAAGTAACAGCTGTATCGAGTTCGACATTTCAGTCACTGCCTTTGTAAGCTCAGCCATCTGGCGCGAGAGCTGGCTATCACTCAGCTGGGCAGCGTCATGTTTGCGCTCTTGGTCGCGCGCGTTGACCTTCGTATAAGTGGAGTCTGTTTCTGGTCGGTCTGTGTGTGTTCGTACAGCATTCACAGAACTCCAAGTTTGGACATAATTCTGATGCTGGAATTTTCTTTTTTTTTGGACGAAATTTTTATACAAATCGTCGGCGACTTTCACCATTCGATGCAAGTCATTTTCTTTGGCTAATGAGTACACACTCATCTGGACGCTGGCAGGCATCTGCTCTAAAAACAGGTCGATGGCGAATTTAGGGTTATGTTCGACTAGGACTTCGAAGCTCTTGTTGCCAAGGACTCCCTTCACCCGATGAAGATATTCGCTTGGGAGTTCATCTGGGCGCATGCCTTGTTTAAAGACGTCCCGAATGCGACTTGTTAAGGCTGGAAGATAGGTTTGTTCTATATCTTCGAGTAGCAACCTATAGACATTACTTTGAAGTGGAAATTTAATTTTGAGACCAGTTGTGAGGCAAGATTGAGCTAACAAACGGACCGTTTTCGTGGGATTTCGATGTGATTTAATTGAATATTGCCGTTGTACACCTAGCCAATGTATCACATCATGAAGCGTCAAAGGTGCAGTTGGTTCGATGTTTAATGACTATAAGCTTTGCGGGGTGATTTATAATCAGAAGCCTCGCCCTGTTTTCTTGGCGGAAGAC
The DNA here is from genome assembly GCA_015478945.1 of Trachelipus rathkii. NCBI lineage: Eukaryota > Metazoa > Arthropoda > Malacostraca > Isopoda > Trachelipodidae > Trachelipus > Trachelipus rathkii. Next base: position 32,254 of record JABUQX010057892.1, read on the forward strand.
TTGTGGGCGTCATCTCAATGCTCATCAGAGGTAGAGCCCAGATGGACCGCTCCCTCATCCTTGAGGGTTGAGTTGGTTGGGGAGAGGGTGACGTTGCCCTTTCCCCTATTTCTTTGGAGGAATTCTTAGCTTGCGTCCTGAGAGTCAGTTTCTTAGTTGAGACCATTTTTCCACAAGTCTGAGTCACTGACTATTTCTTCTGTTGAGTCAAAATTTGAGTCAAGGCCAAGCGCGTTGGATATTAAGGCCTAAATGGTGCTTGCGGTGTTGAAATTTCTTCCATTTTGTCGGCAGCAACGGATTTTTTGCTCGTTACTTGCTCGGTCGATAACAACGACTATTATTCCTTTATAGGTTATTGATGTTTAATTCTTCACGTTGTTATTATTTTAATTTCAACAATTTTATTTTAGTTACATGATACCTGTTTTAGCAAAACAGTATAAATATATTTTTTTTTTTTTTTTTTTTTTTTTTTTTTTTTTTATCGAATTTGAATATTCTGCAATTTTGCACAGTATCTGACTCCAAATTAGGGAGGGGGCACCAGTCACTCTAGGGATTACCAGAAGAATGTAGACTGAACTCGCTTCAGTCCCCCTATAATTAATTATTACTAATCAAATCAATTAAATTACCTTGAATTAACTTATTGATTTGAATGCGAGATGTTTCTATCCATTGGGTTTATTTCAGTGAAAGACTATTTCATCCATTGCATTCAATTTTTGCATATAAGAATAGATATAGCACAATAAGTCGTTATAAAATTGCTAATAAATTACGTAATTATAACTATACTATTATTAGGCACTGACACCTATTCTAAGTTTGACCTTGCGCGAGATCTATCTAATACTCCCGAGCTATGCTTGGCTCTGGGCCCACGTTGAAGCCTTCACCAATCACAGCTCTATGTGTGGCGTCTTCCCCCCAGAGGGGAGAAGGGCCAAACATTTATGTTCTACGCAGTTACATTACAAGCTATTTGACGGAAGTGCACCAAGGATTTTCTAGGGGCATACAGGAGACTTGCAAATAAGCCTCGTACAGAGTTGTATACCCTCTGTGACATGCATGCATATGTCTTACAAGACTCCCTGTCCTACTTCAGCGCATATATATATATATATATATATATATATATATATATATTATATATATATATATAGATTTTATAATTATTATATAAAAATAACACTTAATATATATATAATTATATATATATATATATATATATTATATATATTATATATATATATTTTATTTTTTTATTTATTATTTATTTACTATTATTTATTTATTTTTCCGTTTCCCCGATCGGAGGCCTTCGTGCCCGTCTCATTCGACCTTAACTTTTTGACTTCGTCAAAAAGTGAAAGTTCTTTCACTAGTAGATGCCAACGCAATGAGAGAGAAATACGCAGGAATTTTAGCGGCCAAGCTGTCCTATCTACTACTGAGTTATTGAACACCTGTGAAATATTTTTTTTATAAGTAAAATAAGTCATCAAAGGATTAACATTTGCTTGTTGGGTTATTTAGAGTTTCTCTAACTAACCAAGCAAAACTTATCCTAACCTAACCTAACTTAACCTAGCTCTAACTTGATAGAATCGCACGCTGCCTTAAACCTATCTCCAATGGATGGATTGAACGTGCCCTAAACCTAGCCATCTATCCTGTATGGATCGATGTTGCCATATATAATTATATATATATATATATATAAGATAATATATATATATATATAATATAATATATATATATAATTATATATTATAAATATATAATATATATATATATAAATTATTATTAATTATATATATATATATATAAATCATAATTTATTGTGCAAATTTTTATGGAACAGATACCTCTAAATGATATACATTTATATATATATACAGAAGATAAAAACACCACCACTCACGGGCGAGCCCTATTCTAGGAGGGATGTACTCAATTATACAGTCGAGCCGGATCAAATCGACACAAATGAGAGAATAGCTCACATTTCTCCCACCCGACCCGTTGTGAACCTGGGACCCTCGCTTTGTTTGGCGAGTGCTCTTCTGCCACTGAAGCTTACCGAGGCTTTTTGAATAAATAAATGTAAAAAAAAACAGTACACATACTACATACATATAACCAAATTACATAATAGATACAACGGAATACAGTATAATATTATGATCATTATTAATATTCTTTAAAAGTTAAACACTATATTTCAATCACAAATTCACTATATTTTACCATCAATCATCAATATCAATATGATCAATATTTTATTATTATTATTATTATTATTATTAATTATTATTATTATTATATTTTATTATTATTATTAATTATATTATTTTTATTATTATATTATATATGCTACTATGATTTAATATTAAATATTTTTGCTCAATTTATTTTTATCACTACTATTCACCCCTATTCACTATATTAAATAATTGATTTACACTATCAAACACTACCCTATTTTTATATCACCACTGTTCACGAAAAATTAATAAGAAGGAGGGTTTTCAGACCCTTGCTTCCAGTGGAAGAGAATTTTTTATATTATCTTCTTATAGAATCGACATGTCTGAGAAACGAAGCTTCACCTTCTTCCAAATTGTAATATTTTAAATTATCTTCTTTGTAATTTTTATTTTGTTGTATTTAAAATGAATTAATTTTATCTAAGAAAGCCCAAATGAAATGATTTAAAAATTTTGCAAGCTCCTCAAACCAGATTACAAATGAAATTATATTTAATGTTTAAATTTACATTTTTAAATCCAAATCGAATTTTTTTTCCTTTTAAGATGACAGTCACTTTGAACCAAAAAATTTCTTTCCCTCTCTCTCTCTTCTTAAATTCTTCAGTAGTAGATTTTTCAAACCACTTACAATATCTCTGGACTATCCTTCTTCTTTCCAAACTCTTTCTCTTCTGGTCCTTCTGTATTTCTCTTCCCCTTTGGTTCCCACTGCGTCCACACACAACGACGGTCGAATCATGAAATATCGAAATTTTAATCAATATATATAATAATATATATAATATATATAATATATATATATTATAATATATATATATATATAATATATAAGTATATATATAATTCATCATATATATTATTATATATATATATATATATATATATATATATATATATAATAAAACTTCAAATAAATTAAAATTATGCTTATATTTGTCAAAAGATCTGTCGACGATTTAGACGCCTTATGAGAAAATGTCTACCGTTTTACTGTAAGAAAAATATGTGTCGACGCTTTTGGACACCTTCTGAAATTCTGAAAATGGAGTGTCGACCGTTTCCCTGTCGACGATTTGGGCTAGTTCTCTCATGCAAAAGCTAAATATTTTTGTGAATCTACAAATTTTTCTCAAACTTCTTGAATTTATTTCTTCCAGCATGCATAGTTCACTGAGACAGTTTACGGACATAGTTGATCTCAGCAAAAGGTTTTTACTTTACGCAATATTCAAAATAATCTTTCAATGTTGTTCTTGTGAACGGCTGGGCCAGAAAAATGTGCAGATCATTTTTTGTAACTGGGAAGAAAGTTTCAATGACTTTTACCATCTCTGCTAGTTCTCCTAATTTCTTCAGTTACTTTAAAAAAAAAATAGAAAAAAATTCATCCATCCAGAGTCTGTGCCAATGCTTAGCTTCAGTATAAAAAAAATTGCTTAAATTATATTATTGGAAGAGCTTTTTGGTTTTTCTATAGAATTTTTCAACGTCATATCCAACATTGTTAAAAGGTGTAGTTAGAATGACCAGTTAGTAGATGACCAGAAAATATCAATTCCGGAGAAACTATTAAGGTTTGAGTAAAGGATAAGAAACATTGTTTCCCAAAATTTCCTGAGAGATGAAATTAGCGAGTTTGAGCGTTTTTGCTGTAGTCCCACGATTCTCGACATCTGTAACTCTACTCCAATACTCTCATCAGTTATGTGATGAGCAGCTAAAAAATCTTGGTCCACAGCGTCCGCAGTATCAGGATGATCTATCATGACTGTTAGTATTCTTTTTGGGATTCGAACACTGTAACATGTCTGTATATTTTTCCAGTAATACGGAAGTCTTAGTTCATTATCGGTTTGGTCGTAGAGCTGAGACTATGTCGTAGCACAGTGTAGCTGAAAGGCAACTTTTCTCGTTGTATTGGTACCGTTATTTGATAACTTTTGCAGTCGTTGGATAATGCCAACAAAATTTTCCTTAAATATGGCAACATTTCTGTATTTATGAGACCAATATGTGTCTCACAAAACACTGCGATATTTGGGGGCATATTTTCTTCGAGTAACAGAATTAAGAAAGAAATTGATTATAATCTTTACTATGGAAATTGTGTAACGTATTTTTGGAAAACAAATTGTTCACAACAAGGTTCGTTTTTGGCTAGTACATTTAAAGAATAGAGCTCTCTTGTACTTATTTCGCAAAATACATTTATCTGCATCGAAACCTTAGTGCCTATAGTTTTAGGGTCCATTTGCAGCCCACCAGCCCGAGAAACCTTTCAAGATCTGCCCTTTTATCGTAAAAATATCAAACACCAATTAACAGCTGCTCCTTTCCAGCCAGTCTGCTGTAGGCAGAACCTTTCTTTGCGTCCTTATTGGTATCTTTAACTAATCCGAATAGAGCTGTTAGTTCTTTTTGAGTTTGCGTATACATATATGTGAAAATTCTCAAGTGATTCAAGTCCTTGAGAACAATTTAATATAGATCTTTACCCCTCAAATGCAAGTCATATGTGCCATAAAATTCGAAATGATTGACAAAGCAGTGGTTTCTCTATTTTCTTCTATTAATGTATTTTCTTATGTGCAGATACCATCATGACATTTACGGGCATATCCTCCATGAAGAATTTTGCTGCTGCGACTGCTGCTTTTTGCCACTGTGATGAGACTTATTTTTCGAAATATTCATACATGAGCTTGTAGCAGGTAAAGGTAGGATGACGAACGGGTCCAGAATGTCCTGTATTGTAAGCTGGTGGGGAAGGAAGTCCCTTTAGTCCGCTTCTGAATAACAAGCATAGGTACAAGCAGTCAACAAATTAAAGTCAGAAAATCCAAAAATCATGTTAAAGGAATGGCACCACGCTTGACCACACGCCTTTGGGCTGCTGGAGTCTGTCCTTAATTTTGTTCCTTTTTTTTTTTAATTTTTATTAAATATCTTATTAAATAAGCCAGATATGTGTTAAGTTAGACATTAATTTTCAGCCTCCAGACACGTAAATTTTTTAAAAATTACGGACAAGGTCATTACTCTTAATTATCCTTATATTGCTGAATGAATTTTTAAAGAAATTATTTTTCCTTTCAAATTAGTCATTTTACCGAGTAGAATCCAATCTGTATTAAAGATTTTGTTTCCAATTAAAATCGTTTCTTGTTGGGCTTAAAAAAAAAAGAAGAAAATTTTTTTGTTGCAGTAACTATTTATATTTTTTAACTTTCAGTCTTTCCTTTATATAGTTAACGAAGAAGTTTTACATCATTTTGGGATCCTTTGCGAGGATGCCGCATTTTCTTTTTTTTCCTTATAAGATCGAAATCTTACTGCGGCGAATGAGGATTGTTCTAATACATAATAAAGAATGACCATAAATTTGCAAAATTTGATTAATAATTTTAAATTTACAAACTTGTAAAGATGGTAATAAATAATTTATGGGTTTATGAAACTATTAATATACCGGTAATGTTTTTTGTTATTTATTAAATCTACTTCATTTAGATAAAAATATTTTATTATAAGTTAATTGCAGAAAATCCTCACTTTCAATATGCTATAATAATAATAATAATAATAATAATAATAATAATAATAATAATAATAATAATAATAATAATAATAATAATAATAATAATAATAATAATAATAATAATAATAATAATAATAATAATAATAATAATAACAATAATAGCTATTACCATTAAATCATTATGAAATAATTTTAAAATAAAATTATTATGAAGTTGGTATACTTGGCACCTGTGTTGTGTTTATTAACTACTTTTTATTTATTCCGAATTGTTTTGAGAATTCCCATCAATGGTAAAGGTGAGTTATATACATTAGAATTAATCGTACCGTATAGACTAGCGGGTCTTAAACTATGTTTTAACAAAGGACTCCTTTTAAATTATTTTCCGCCGTCCATGAAAATTTAACTTAAGATTTAAAACCCTAAAGTACATCAAGTATTTATTCAAAGTTTCTTACGAATGGTCTTCTAATATTTAAAGAGAAAGGAACAAATTATATTCATATGATTATAAAATGATTAAATTTTATTGAGAAAAAAAAATTAGTTTTTTTTAATAGTCCGAAGCCCCTTAGAAAAGGGAATTTTTAGACACCCAAACTGAGGAAATTTGTTGAACGTTTCATTTTCTTTCATGATTTTTTTCAGTCATTCATTTTTCTATTAACTACAAAAGCCTTTTCGGGCCCTCTAGGACAGCGGTCTCCAAACTTTTTTGATCGAGTACCCCTAAGACGAAAATAATTCTAAGTTGTACCCCCAATAGGCATATATATATATATATATATATATATAATAATAATATATATACACTCAAAAATATTAATATATATATATATATATATATATATATATATATATATATATAATTATATCATATATATATATATATATATATATATATATATATATATCGATATATATATTTGGAGTATAGGAAAATATATGTATATATATATATATATATATATATATATATATATATATATATATATATATATATATATATATACTCTATATATATATATATATATATATATATATATATATATATATATATATATAAACTCGCGGAAAAATTTAATGCATCACCCGTAAATATAATGTAAACTCTTTCATTTTTGGAAATGTAGAGCTAGGGTTTAGTTTTATTTGGGTCATACCTAACTTCGGAGTGTATACCGTATGTAACTACACCATGTATGGAACTAAATGGCATAATAAAGACAACCAATCAAATTACGAAATTCCGAAAATACGTTCATAGGAGAACAAGATGGCAAGACACCAACCAACTAACGAAACAAACCCTATGCTATAAGTCGTAGCTTGACAAAGACTGTCACATTGGAAAGACATCGTCAGAGAAGAGGAACGTGCCATAGGAGTTATCACACTGTCGGAAGCAGGCCATTCTCAGAGACAGGTGGCTCAGCAACTCGGGGTAAACAAATCGACGGTCAGTCGAATCCTTCGTCGGTTCAGAGAGACTGGCAGCAACCGTAGACGACATGGTCAGAGTCGTCCGAGAGAGATGACAGATTCCTCCGTGATTGTTTCCAAACAAGCGTAAAGCTACAACACAGGCTCCGTGAGGTCAGACATATGCCCATTTCCGAGCGTACAGTGAGAAGACGACAGAATGAACGTGGAGTGCGTATTACAAGGTCTGCCATCGGCCCTCTCCTGATCAGGGAGCATCGGGTTGCGATTTCATTTTTCACAAGCGTATGGAGATTGGACACTCACAGATGAGTCGAAGTTCACACTACATGGACCAGATGGACGTCGGCGAATTTGGAGACGTGCAGGTGAGCCCTTTTCTGCTTGCAATATCTCCCCAAGGATTCCTTTTGGAGGTGACTCTGTGATGGTGTGGGCAGACATTTGTTTAGGTGCTCGCACGGCATTGCATATCGTGAGC
>JABUQX010057892.1:45000-47500 GCA_015478945.1 Trachelipus rathkii
ACCATCTAACATAACTTCAACACTGAGGACTGTCCTCCTCACAAACCATAACCTACTCTTATACATACGTTTACTTTCAAACCCCTCCTTTTAACACAACCGTGCCAAATCTCTCTACCAATTTTCTCTCAAACTCTTCAAATTCCGCCACATCAACCGAAATCATCCGCCGATATAATAGGTAGGACCCTCCTAACACTCATCTACATTCCCATCATTCTTAACACCATTTCCTGTCACGTCCACCTTCAATTCTTTCATAACCCCATCCATATTAAACAATTGAATAACCAAGAGACATAACACAACCCTGCCTCACTCCGCTATAATATTAAACCAAACCAATCATTATTGACACCATTTATTCTTAACACACGCTTCACTATCGTCAAACATTCTTTTGATTCCATTCGAGAAGCCTACACCAACAATAGTATATCACTATACATCTGCCATAGAGGCTTCCCTATTAACCCTATTCAATACAGGCTGTGCAAATCCATGAAACTTAAATAACAATTTATTCTTCTTCTGCCTCATTTTCTCTAATCATTTGCCTTCAATTGTAAAGATCTTGATCCCACAACATCCTCCTACTACACTAAACGCACCTTGTTTCTTCACCAATCAGTCCTTCAGTCACTCGGCGCACTCTTGCCCAAAATACCAACATATTTCTTCCCTATAAACACTCGATAAACTAATTCCCCCTATAATTTCTAAGTTCCCCTTTATCTCCCTTACCCTTATATCAAGGGTACTATTACTGCTCTCTTCACCCTCGAACTATACCCTCCATACGCTTTAATTACACAACTTCAAGATCCAATCAATCAGAAACTTGCCTCCGTTTTGATCATTTCACCAGTAATTTCCATCTATACCTGCAGATTTACCATTCTTCAGCTATCTCACCCTACCATTTCCTCTTCTTTGCTAATAACCTCATCCCCCAAAAATACCTATTCCTTCTTGCCACCATCAACCAACACACACAGTCACTTATCACCTCTTCCATTACTGCAATATTATACAGATTTTCGTTCTTTCCAATCCCCTCCACACCCATTTCCATCAGTTTACAAAAACCACCATCCTATTCATTTATTCTGAGCAGGTCCACCCTTATTGCTAATTTTAAACGCCTTTCGCGCCTTCCTTCAGAAAGAGCTTCCTATTCCCTTGTATATCCTCCATTCATCCTCTTCCAAACTGTTCATTTACCTCTTCTTTTCTGCTAACGTACGCATCTTTTAGCATTTCTTTTTTCCTCCTTATATAATTCCAAGCATCTTTCTTTTGAAACTTCATCATTTGCTTTTAGTACAATCAACCACGCTTTTTTTTTACTTTTAACCGCTTGCATCACCTCTTCATTCCACCACTCACTGTTCGCATTCTTACTTCCTACTTTAGCACACCCACATACTTCTTTTGCACTGCTAACAATTGCTTCCAGATTTATTTTGTTTCAGCTTGTTCACCTTCAACTGATTTACTTGCGAGCGTTCTTACATACTTATCCTTATTACCTTGTTCACTAAACTTCTCACTCTTAATTTTACCCTCTTCCTTCCGTATCACCTTCCTCTCCATCCAAGTCCCCACTAACTTAATTTTACATAGAACAACATAATGATCCGATAATCCCATTTCTAAAAACCTCACTGATTTAACATCCAACATATACTTCAACATCTCCTTCTTCACCAACACAAAATCAATCATTCTTTTCACTTCGATACAGGGTTGCACTGGGCAACTGCCCGGGGAGCTGCCCACCTACCCACCCGGGCTGGGCTTTTTATACAAAAAACCCGGGCAAAATGAAAGGCGTTTTTTTTTAATAAAATTATAACGTAGATTGATATAATAATTAAGAACTGAGATAAAAGAACAGAATTATTACATATATTTACACTGTATTTACAGTATTATGGAAAGAAATGTTGGGTTTTTAAAAATTATATTAACTATATCAATTTTATTAATAGTCACTTGAAGTCTTGAACACAAAAGAAAATTTAGGTACATAATTATTATATACTTTGAAAGAAAACTTAATCAATAGTACAATAAAATGTAATTGCAACTTAATCATTAGTACAATAAAATGTAATTGCAATATTGTGAAACTGAAAAATAGGCTTACAAAGATAAAAAAACAAAAAAAACAAACAAACATAACTTTTAAACTTAATTATCAATTTAATTAATTAATGACACATTAACTATATAAGCAAGTAGCAACACACATAACTGACATAAGAGTTAAGACCTGTATATTATTCTAAATTTCTAATATTGTATATATTCAATAATTCAATTATGGAATCATAATTATTAAATTATAATACCCGTTTGATTAAAAATTAAAATATACATGTTCTACAAATCTACAATTCATTTAAATTTTAATAGCGATTTATCTTTCCTTCATGTCTAATAATCTAATTACTTAGCCTATAGTCTTAGGATGTAGCTTAGCTTAGTAGCCTAG
>JABUQX010057892.1:52500-57500 GCA_015478945.1 Trachelipus rathkii
CGACAAAGCCAAAAAGAATACTGACTTAAAACCTATGAAAAAGAGGTGCTCTATTCATAGGAAATAAAGGACCGCCTATTTCAGGACAGATACCTACCACGCATCTCCGCTTGCACTCGGGTCAAAGGTAACACAGGACCCATGTAAGGAGACCAACTCTAGATCGGAGTATAAATTTGTATAGATGTAAATACTGCAATTAACCGCAGTTTCAATTTGTATAGATTAAATATAACCTCTTGAGTGATTCTTTCACTTACCAGGTTAGATCCCGGGCCCTTCCGCGAATGGTATGCCAGCGTGTTACCACTTACCACGACAAGCTAAAAAGATACGCGACTTAAACCTATGAAAGAGTGCTCTATTCAATAGGAATAAGGACCGCCTATTTCAGGACAGATACCTCAGCCACGCATCTCCGCTTACACTCGGGTCAAAGGTAACACAGGACCCATGTAAGGAGACCACTCTAGATCGGAGTATAATTTGTATAGATGTAAATACTGCAATTAAACCGCAGTTCAATTTGTATAGATAAAATAACTCCTTGAGTGATTCTTCACTTACCAGGATTAGATCCCGGGCTCTCGCGAACGGTTAATGCAAGCGTGTTACTCACCGACACACACTAAAAAGATACGCGGACTTTTCTTAAACCTATGAAAGAGTGGCTTCTATTAATGGAGGAATAAGGAACCGCCTTTTCAGGAGAAACCTCAGCCACGCATCTCCGCTTGCACTCGGGTCAAAGGTAACACAGGACCCATGTAAGGAGACCACTCTAGATCGGAGTATAATTTGTATAGATGTATAGTTATTTTATCTATACAAATTGAACTGCGGTTTAATTGCAGTATTTACATCTATACAAATTATACTCCGATCTAGAGTGGTCTCCTTACATGGGTCCTGTGTTACCTTTGACCCGAGTGCAAGCGGAGATGCGTGGCTGAGGTATCTGTCCTGACATAGGCGGTCCTTATTCCTATTGAATAGAGCACTCTTTCATAGGTTTAAGTCGCGTATCCTTTTAGGCTTGTGTGGTCGAGTGGTACACGCTTGGCATACGTTCGCGAGGGCCCGGATCTAATCTGGTTAAAGTGAAGATCACTCAGAGTTATTTTATCTATAACAATGAACTGCCGCTTGTAATTGCAGTAATTTACATCTATACAAACTTATACTCCGATCTAGAGTGGTCCTCCTTACATGGGTCCTGTGTTACCTTTGACCCGAGTGCAAGCGAAGATGCGTGGCAGGTATCTGTCCTGAAATAGGCGGTCCTTATTCCTATTGAATAGAGCACTCTTTCATAGGTTAAGTCGCGTATCTTTTTATATGCTTGTCGTGGTCGAGTGGTAACACGCTTGGCAATATCCGTCGCGAGGGATCTAATCCCGGTAAGTGAAGAATCACTCAAGAGTTATTTTATCTATACAGAATTGAACTGCGCTTTAATTTACAGTTATTTCACAATCTATAGCAAATTATACTCGATCTAAGAGTGGTCTCCTTACAATGGGTCTGTGTTACCTTTGACCCGAGTGGCAAGCGGAGATGCGTGGCTGAGGTATCTGTCCCCTGAATAGGGCGGTCCCTATTCCTATGAATAGAGCACTCTTTCATAGGTTTAAGTCGCGTATTTTTTTAGCTTGTCGTGGTCGAGTGGTAACACGCTTGGCATACCGTTCGCGAGGGCCGGGATCAAATCCTGGTAAGTGAAGAATCACTCAAGGGGTTATTTTATCTATACAAATTGAACTGCGGTTTAATTGCAGTATTTACATTCTATATATACTATATATATATATAATATATAATATATAATATATAATATATATATATATATATAATATTAATATATAATATATATATATATTATATATATTATATATATATATATATATAAAAATATATAATATATTTATGGATTTTGATAAAACGGTTTTTTTATTTGTTTTTTTTTTGAAAAAAAAACACGTTTTTTTTTTTTAAAACTAAAATGTTTTTTTTTTTTTTTTAAAATTACCTCTTTTTATGTATATAAAAGATGTTTTAAATTATACAGCAGTTCCAATACCCCTTCTAGGCCTAAATATTGACTAATTAATACGGATTTTATATATACGAGTGTATATTATATATATATATATATATATATATATATATATATATATATATTTATATTTATATACTATATATATATAATATATATCATATATATATATATATATGATCAAAAAAAGGATGGTATAACAGGTGGTTTTGGGGTGTCAGGAGAAAATGAGAATGGTAGGAAGGTGATTGAATTTCTGTGAGGAGAGAGGTAAGTGTGTAAGTAATACTTTCTTTAAACACAAGAGTATCCATAAGTATACTAGAGTTGGTGTAGGTAGAGATGGTATCGAAGTGAAAAGTATGATTGATTTTGTGTTGGTGAAGAGGAGATGTTGAAGTATGTATCTGATGGATGTTAAATCAGTGAGGAGATTAGGGATGGGATTATCAGATCATTATGTTGTTCTATGTCAAATTAAGTTAGTGGGAACTTGGATGGAGAGGAAGGTGATACAGAAGGAAGTGGGTAAATTAAGAGTGAGAAGTTTAGTGAACAAGGTAAAAGGATAAGTATTGTTAAAACGCTTGCAAGTAAATCAGTTGAATGTGAAACAAGTTTAAAACTGAATAAATCTGGAAGCAAATGAAGGAAGCAATTGTTAGCAGTGCAAAAGAAGTATTTTAAGTGTTCTAGAGTAGGAAGTAAGAAAGATCAATAGGAGTGGTGGAATGAAGAGGTGAATTGCAAGCGGTAAAAGATAAAAAAAAAGGCGTGGTTGAATGGAACTAAAAGCAAATGATGAAGGTTCAAAAGAGAAAGATGCTTGGATTATATAAGGAGAGAAAAAAAGGAATTGCTAAAAAGATGCCATACAGTAAGAGAAAAAGAGGTACAATAAACAGTTTGAGGAGGAATATGGGGAAACATCAAGGGAATAGGAAGCTCTTCTGAAGGAAGCTCTCTGGAAGGAAGCGCGAAAGAGGTTAAAAATTAGAATAAGGGGAATCTGCCTTAGAATAATGAATAGGGATGGTATTTTTGTAATTGATGAAATAGAAGTGAGGGGAGTGTGGAAAGAACACTTTGAAAAATCTGGATAATATTGGGCAGTAATGCTGAGGTGATAATGACGTGTGTGGGTTTGGATGGTAACAAGAAGGAATGGTATTTTGGGGATGAGGTTATTAGCAAAGAGGAGGAAATGGGTAGAGTGAGAAAGTTGAAGAATGGTATATCTGCAGGTATAACGAAAGAAATTACTGGTAAATTGATCAACGAACGGAGGCAAGATGGTGATTGATTGGATTCTTGAAGTTGTGTAATAAAGCGTTTATGGGGGGTATAGTTCCGAGGGATTGGAGGGAGAGCAGTAAATAGTACCTTTATATAAGGGTAAGGGAGAATAAGGGAAACTGTAGAAATTATAGGGTATTTAGTTTATTGAGTGTTGTTATCGGGAAGATATATGCTGGTGTTTTGGTCGAAAAAGTGCGCAGAGTGACTGAAGGACTGATTGGTGAAGGACAAGGTGGGTTTAGGAGTAGTAGAGGATGTGTGGATCAAATCTTTACATTGAAGGAAATGATAAAGAAAATTAGAGAGAGGAAGAATAATGTATTTAGGTTTATGGGTTTGCAACAGGGATATAATAGGGGTTAATAGGAAGGTCTATAGGCAGGTGTTTAGTGATATATATTGTTGGTGGGTAGGCTTCTGAATGAATCAAAAGTATGTATGATGATAGTGAGGTGTGTGTAAGAATATAAATGGTGTCAAAGTGATTGGTTTTAGTATTAATAGCGGAGTGAGGGGCCGGGTTGTGTTATGTCTCCTTGTTATTTCAATTTTAATATGGATGGGGTTATGACAGAATTAGAAGGTTGGCGTGACAGGAAATGGTGTTAGAATGATGGGAGAATGGAAAAAGAGTGGAGGACTATTAATGCGGATGATTTTGGTTTTTGTGTGGCGAATCTTAAAGATTTGAGAGGATTGGTAGAAGAGATTTGGGCAGGGTGTGTAAAAGGAGGGTTGAAAGTAAACATAGATAAGAGTTAGGTTATTATGGTGTGAGTGAGGACAGTCCCTCAAGTGTGAAGTTATGTTAGATGGTGGAGCAGCTGGAACAAGTGTCTGAGTTTAAATATTTAGGGTATATGTTGGATAGGAAGGGAACGGATGATGCAGAGTTAGTAGGAAAGTTGTAAATGGCAAGAAGGTGGCCTGGTGCAATTAAATCGTTGGTGAATGTAAAGGACTAAGTCTTTAGTGCGCGTTAGGGTCTTACATGAGGTATGTTGTTACCTGTGTAAATTGTATAGTAGTGAGACTATGGTCTGGAATAAGAAGTATAGATCTAAAGTTCAAATGTGTCAGATGGACAATCTTAGGGGCATGCTAGGTGTGAGAAGAATGATAAAAAATGAGGAATGAACATATTAGCGAGTTGTGTGGTGTGAAAGAAAGGGGTAACGAGAGAATAAATGAAAGTATGTTGAGATGGTTTGGTCATGTGGAAAGGATGAATATATGTTGTTACCTGTGTTATTGTATAGTAGTGAGACTATGGTCTGGAATAAGAAGTATAGATCTAAAGTTTCAATGTGTTCAGTGGACAATCTTAGGGGCGGAATGCTAGGTGTGAGAAGAATTGATAAAATGAGGAATGAACATATTGAGACTTGTGTGGTGTGAAGAAAGGGTAAACGAGAGAATAAATGAAAAGTATGTGAGATGGTTGTCATGTGGAAAGGATGATGATAGTCGGTTTTTAGCAGATGTATAAGTGGCGAGTGTTGAAAACCGACGGGCTGGGAGATCCGGAAAAAAAGTGGATTAGTCGTAACGAATGTCTGCAAGGAGAGAAATGTTGTAGTTTGGCAGAGGCGAGAATAAAGGTGCATAATAATTGAGAGTGGTGGGGTTTTGTGAGGGGGTATGG
>JABUQX010057892.1:65000-72500 GCA_015478945.1 Trachelipus rathkii
TATATATATATATATATATATATATATATATATATATATATATATATATATATATATATATATATATATATATATATATATATATATATATATAAATATATATATAAGTATATATTTTAATAGCCACTATGTATTTCTATAAAGATATATCTATAAATCGATATATATATATATATATATATATATATATATATTATATAATTATATATATATATATATATAATATAATATTAAATATATATAATTATATAATAATATATATTAATATATATATTATTTATATATATATATATATATATTTATATATTTATATATATATATATATATATAATATCATACAATTAATATATATATAATATAATTATATATAATAATAGTTTTTTTTTTTTAATATTTATATTACATATCATGTTTAATATCAAAATATTTATATATATATATATATAATATATATATATATATATATATATATATATATATATATATATATATATATATATATATATATATATATATATATACATATCAATGGCAACCACCTCTTTCTACCCCTGGGTATTACTGAGTATCCGATTGCATACGTTGGTAGGTGTACCCAGGGTTAGGAAAAATTGGTCGGCTATTTGTTAGGTGTTAGTCCATCTAACCCCTCCAAATTAACCGTCCACACTCTGAGTTCACGTTCAAAACCACCGAAGACGTCTACCAAATCTGAAACACGAATCGTCGCCTTGGAAACGCTTCGTCGCATCGGAAGCGGTCTTTCCGTACTTGGAAACACGTCGCGGGCCATGGAAACTGGTTCCCCGTCCTTAGAAACCTGTGACACATCAAGTGTCAAAATTTAACGAAACGATGAAAATTTCCAAGTCAACTGCCGACTTTAAATCATTGGATTTTTACGTGCCAACCCTTTAAAACCAACGTAGATTAAAACTGACGTTGAAAAAAAATCTTACTATAATATAAAATCAAATATATATATTTTGGACATTTTGATTGGAAACGTGCCGTGTGGAAAAACGAAATTACCTTTTTTTTTATATGGGTAGCTATTTTAAATACAGTAATTATGAGAGTTAATCGAAATTCTTCAAACATCTTTCAGCTTTATTGAAGAATGTATATATTGTTGGGACACGATGTTTCAAGTAGTTTGCCTGAAAAACTAATTAAGTTTCCCAAAACATTCCAACCCTAAACTACTTCTCTCTGTGCTTAAGTATCTAAAAGTATTTTCAGTTATCGATAATATATAACATATATTATATATATTATATTATATACTATATTATTATTCATCTATATATATTATATTATTTATATATCTATTATATATAAGAAAATGTATAGTATAGATATAGTATATATATACTAAATTATATGTATATATCTATAAATAAATAAGTGTATAGTTATATGGTTATAACAAAGAAATATATAATTATATTATATATATATAATATATATATATATATAATATATATATATATATATATATATTTATATTATATATATATATATTTATAAAATAATAGTATATATATATATATATATATATATATATATATATATATATATATTTGTTTTTAGAATTTATATTTACTTTTAAACAATATATATCAGTGCGGCCTCGTGAACGAAAACATGGGAGCACTTAACAATATATAGATATATAATATATATATATAATAATATATATATATATATATATAGTAATATATATATATATATATACTATATATATATGTATATATATATATATAATATATATATATATACTAGGGGGACGGGCGCTGCCAGTCAACCAGCTGCGGACATGAATCTTATATAGTAGTAATATATAAGTATAATATATATATATTATATATATTTTAAACAGTTGAAAGTTATTTCCTGCTTATTGTCTGCTGTTCAACGCGGAGGTATGATAATAAATAAAGATTTTCGTAATTTGTATTATTTATACATGACAATTTCATTCGGTAAACACATTAGTAAAAAGACAAAAATTTGAATTTAACATACAGCTTGTCAATCTCCCATTTCAGTAAAATTTAAAATTTCATAAATTTCGTACCACGCAGTTACCCAACCCTACAATAAATTTAAAACAGAGGAAGTATTTTCTCCCTTTAAACCATCTTAGATTCTACCGATACCTTGTCCGTACGCAAATTACAACCTTGGTCTTCAAGAGTCAAATACTAACTCTCCTTTTAAATCCAGCATATGTGCGTGATCCCAAAAACCTTGCAAACCAGTTATATTCATCGTATTTTCATAATTCAGCATATCACAAAACCACGTATGCAATCTCCTTATGTTATTGACCAGACACAGGTTTCATCATGGAAAAGGATGCTATCTAAACCTTGCAGTTTTAGGAGTTAACCTCAGACTTGATGACGAGGGGTGAGCAAAAAACAGCCTCTAAATTTTTCCCCCCCAAAACAAACTTTTTTAAAAAAAATCTTTAGACTTAATTAATTTTGAAACCCGCTGCCCCGCATGAGTCCCCAATCTGGAACTTTTTCCTTTCCGGCTTTTACACCTTTTGGCATCCGGGGTCTCCATTTATAAGGGTAAATTTAGATAAACCTCTTCTCTCTCTTCTGGCACCTCTCTCTCTCCCTTCTCCCCTCTCTCCTCTCTTCTCTCTCCTCTCTCTCTCTCTCCTCTCCTCCTCTTCTCTTCTCTCTCTCTCTCCTCTCTCTCTCTCTCCTCTCTCTCGATCATAGGTCTAAAATGACCACCACCGAATATGTTTATATATAGATAAAATATAAAATTATACTATATAATATATATATATATATATTATACTTATATTAATATATTATTATAATATAAGTATACTAAGAGATTATATTAATAAGGTTTTTTTTATTTAAAAATTCTTTTTTTTTAAAAAAAATAGTTTTTCTTTATTTGTTCACATATTTATTGCAAAGGGCAACTCTTCTTATGAGTAGAGTTGCCAATTTTGGGAGGATTTATTTAAAGACGCTCGAGAGGAGGCTTTGTGGAAAAACTCCTCAAAATAGACAAAATAAGATAAGGTTTCTTTTACGTTTGCCATGACAATCCAGTGTTTTTAAAGAATTATAATTAAGCTCTCTAGTAGGCACAAATCGAAAGACGATGATTTCCATGATCATTATTGAAAAATAATGTTCGGAAGAAATAAATTGACTCTTTAAAATGTAAAATATACCTTTTCTTTTAAACATTTATTTATAGTATTTGATCTTTTGAATAATTTTATTTGACAAACGAAAATTTCAGGTCAAATGTTAAAATGCCCCGCCCTCCCTGTGCTTCCCGTAAAGCCAGCGCTGATAAATATATATATATATATATATATAGATATATAGTATAATATATATATATAATAATAATAATATATATATATATATAATAATTATTACTTCTATAATATTCCAGTGGCGAAGGCCCGGTCCATCAATCAATTACACAATTACCAATACTAAGCGGACAATTACCAATGAATAATGTTAATATAACCAGTGTGCCAGGGAATCTGTTTTAAATTTGTAGGAATCAATTGCGAGCACATTATTCCTATTATTATTATTATAATGTTCACCAATCAAATTGCGCAAAAATGATATGTAGTGATTCTAACATGGTTTTTTGGCTCATCTATAGATTGTCGCTGAAGGAACTAATTTGAGCAATTTGTTTACTTCATATTAAAGCAGTACCTTTTAAAAATTTCGTTCAACTCGGGACTTTCTTGGAAATATATTTTTATGTTCTTTTTGTAAATTATTTAAAAAAAAGAAATTTATAAATTTCCAAAATTATTATTATTATTAAGTGAAATATAATAATAAATTTCACTCTTTTACAAATAGTTTCAAAAACAAGGGTTTCCCTTACTTAAAGGAAATATAGTATTTATAAAAGGTTCCCGGATAATTTTGGATGAAAACAACCCTTTTAAAAAATATTGGAAAAAAAAATTCGTTTCTTTGAAAGAAAAAGTAATGAAGTGCGGGAAAACTACCTGGAATAACTATATAATTATTTATTATTATAGTATTATTATTATATTATATTCATTATTAATTTATTATTCATTATTATTTTATTATAATTATTTTATTATATTTTAAAATGAAATTTTAATACTGAATTTTGATTTTTTGCTGGTTTTTTATTTTTTATTTCTTTCCAAATTTAATTTTAAAATAAAAAAAACTATTTCGTGCATTCTCTCTCTGCTCTCCTCTCTCTCATCCTCTCTCTCTATTACTATATATATATATATAATCTATATATAACTATATATATATAAATATATATATATTATATTATATATATATATTATAGATATATATATATATATATATATATATATATACTTTTGATAAGGTCCCCCATAAGGTTGATGAAGAAGTTACTTCAATGTGGTATAGGTGGAGTGTTACATTTTTTTTTTAGTTGTCACCACCACTCACGGCAGAGCCTATCAGGGAGAGGGGTGTTGCCACCAACAGTTTTCATCTAGCCGCAAATTACGCAGATGAACAGACGCAGGTTTTAAAGTGAGTGAGATTAAATTCAGCAGGGAACACAGAAAGATGGAAGAGAAGTTAGTATTGAGCTAGTGAGTTATTAGTATTAGATTGAGCTAGTATTGGAGACATAGAGAATATTAGTTGAACGAGGGCGGGTATTTAGTATTAGTATTGAGCTAATATTGAGACATAGAGAATATAGTGAACGAGGGCGGGGCAGCACGTAAGCACATTCCCTCAAACTCGGAGAGGAATGCCACCCGGGCCACCCGTCCTAACGTTCTTAGATCTCAGGAGCCCGTGTTCCCGATCAAATGCTAATCACAGGCAAAGACATAGACACCTGAGAGGAGAAGGAGAAGGAGGAGGATGCCAGGAATCGTTCAAGGTTGAGTTAGGGGAAAAATAGGAGGCCGAAGAGATTGACCTTTCAGTTGGAGAGTTAGCAACAGCAGCCATCAGATCGAATAAGAGGGGCAAAAGATGATTTACAAAATTGTTAGAGATGTTTTGGCAAGAGGTCAGAAAAATTTGTTAGTAGGAGATCCAAGGAGGTTATCGCACTTTCGTTTTGATGAAAGCCCGCTTTGCTCGTCGAAAGTATCCCTGCAACGATTTCTAGCTGAGTGAAAATTAAGCGAGAGTGATAGGAGAACGAGAATTTCCACTCCCGATACGCGCTCTCTCTAGCCGAATGGCCAGAGAAAAGCACGATCGACCATGGATTATGAGGAGAATAAGATTTAGTCGAAGAAGGAGTAAACCTCATTCGTCAACGAATTACAGCTCCCACCTTAGTGCAGAAGCCGAAGCGTTATCAGAGTCAAAGCAGTCATTCCAATTATAGTTAGCGTAGAATCGACGCAAGGCCCCAATCAGCCCGATACCAAAGTGCCAGAAAAAAACGCATAGGGGGCAGGATGAAGCTGTTGGAGAGAATGTATTCGTATAAGAAGATATAAGATTGTGTCAGATTACCAAGTAGGTAGCGAAAGTGGTGTAGTTTAAGAGAGAAGGACTAGTGGTGAACATGGTCAAGTGTGTTCAAGAATTAATTGGTTGGGACGATCCGGGAAGACAGTGTTGTACAACTAATGGCAATAATTCATCATGGGAAATAGTGAAGAGTGGTGCCCCACAGGGTTCAGAGCTGGGTTTACTATTGTTCCTCATATATATATAATGATTTAACCATTGGACTTTAAATGCAAGGTTTCTAAGTTTGCATATGATACCAAAGTGGCTACTTCAGTTAGGAAAAGTGAAGGATGTTTTAAGATGCTCAAAATAATCTTGATAAGCTCTTGGGTGGACAGATAAGTGGCAAATGAATTTTATAGTAAAAAGTAGGCTCTTCACCTAGGTTTCTCAAATAAAAGTTATAACCTGCGATATGAATGGGGATTAGCTTGAACCTTGTGGACCAAGAAAAAGACTATAGGTGTAATTATAAGCAGTAAATTTGAAGTAGCTAATCAGTGTTTGGAGCAAATAAAAAGCTAATAAGATGCTGGGCATAATAATCGCAATGTTGTTTACAAGAGCAAGAAAGTAATAAGTAAACTGTATAATAGCTAATAATAGGGCAATAATAGAGTATTGTGCACAAATTTGGGCCCTTATTTAAAGAAAGACTTAGATATGCTAGAGTATAAGACTTTTAAAACTAAAAAATAATTTCTGGGTTTGCATGGAAGAGCTATGAGGAGAGGCTGAAAGGGGTAGGAATGTTTTCAGTAGAAGGGCGATTTCTCAGAAGGGGACATGATACAAGTCTACAAAAATTTTTACATCTATTGATATCGAAGAACAAATAAATTCTTCTAGTTAGAGCACGGACGGAGAACCCAGGGGGCCATAACAAGAAAATAAGAAGAAAGCATGCCATCTAGATATAAGAAAGCATTCTTTCATAAAAAAAAAGCTGTTAAATTTGGAATGGTTTTGCCACAGCGAGGTGATATATATATATATATATATATAATAGAATATTATATATTATATAAATATATAATATAATATATATATATATATATATATATATATAATATATAGATATATATATATAATATATATATAATATATATTATAAATATAATATCAATGTTCTGGGAAATAGGGAAACCGGGAACTGTAGCGTATGACTGCTGGACAAATGCCACGCCTCGCCAGCTGATAATATATATATATATATTATATATATATATATATAATATAATATAATATATATATACATATATATTATATATATATATATATATAGTAATATTATATATTATATAATATATTATATATATAGTATATTAATAATATTATATATATATATATATATATGTGTGGGAAAAGGATAACAGCAAAATACGCGAAATTATGCTGACAAAGTTATTTTGTATTATTTTCAATAACATAAACCTATTGATTAAAAAATGAGCGAAGATCTAGTTACTTCTTTTTCATACATAAAAACGATCTTGAAATTTCATAGAAAGAAAAATAACATTCAAGAAATGTTAACAAATTTACGCTAAAGCTAAAGTAGTGGTAGCACAAGAAGAAGAAGAAGAAGAAGAAGAAGAAGAAGAAGAAGAAGAAGAAGAAGAAGAGAAGAAGAAGAAGAAGAAGAAGAAGAACAAGAAGAAGAAGAAACGAAGAAGAAGAAGAAGAAGAAGAAGAAGGAAGAAGAAGAAGAAGAAGAAGAAAAGAAGAAAAAGAAGAAAAAGAAGAAAAAGAAGAAGAAAAAGAAGAAAGAAAAAGAAGAAGAAAAAGAAGAAGAAAAAGAAGAAGAAAAAGAAGAAGGAAAAGAAGAAGAAAAAGAAGAAGAAAAAGAAGAAGAAAAAGAAGAAGAAAAAGAAGAAGAAAAAGAAGAAGGAAAAGAAGAAGAAAAAGAAGGAGAAAAAGAAGGAGAAAAAAGAAGAAGAAGAAAGAAGAAGAAGAAAAAAGAAGAAAAAGAAAG